>PVLC010029247.1:0-20256 GCA_004027655.1 Graphiurus murinus
AAAAATAGGGCTGGGAGTGTAGCTCAGAAGTAGAATGCACCTGGATTTAATCCCCAGTTCCACAAAAAAAAGAAGAAAGGAAAGAAAAGAAATAAATTATCTTCTACCCTCAATATTTGCTATAAGAATTTATGAATTATATATGATAATTAGAGAGATACAGAAGACTCTAAATATAGTCCTGAAGCTCTTAACGATGTTTTGGTTAGTTATCAACAACATATATGATAGTGGTCCCATAAGATTACAATGTAGCCTAGGTGTGTAGTAGACTGAACCATTGAGATTTTTGTGAAGTACACTCTACAATATTCATACAATGATAAATTACAATAGGCACATCTCTCAGAATGTATCCACATAGTTAGTAGCTGTATCACTGTACGCTTAAGCATTGCTTGTGAAAGTACAGTTAATCGTATCAGAATCTAGGAGTAACTAGTTTATCAAGTTGTTGAAAACTCCACAATCAAAGTTCCTAGCTGTCTCAGTCAACCTTCTCACTGATATAATCTAAAATGACTGACCAGACAACTCAGAGGAAGGCAAATTCATTTGCTCACAATCTCTTGGAGATGCCAGGGTTCAGTCCATGTTAGGCTGGAGTCTATGGAGCTCGGGGCCTGGCAGAAAAAAGCAGAGCGAGGGAGAGAGCAAGGCTCTGGCCTCACATCATGGAGAACAGAAGCAAGAGACAGCAAATAAGCAAGGCAATTTGAAAACAAAAGTATATTCTCTAAGGTCACACCCCCAAGGACCCACCTTCTCTAGTCAACCCCACTGGTCTAGGCAACCACCCAGTAATCCATTACAGTGAATTAATGTACTAATGAGAGGAGAACCTTCAGACGCAATTGCATTAACTGTGACCATTAATATGTGAGCTCTTCTGGGACATTCTATGTCTAATTATATTATCTTAATTTTAATCATGAATAGAAGTACTTCCAAAATGAGGTGCCAGCCTCCCTTGTCAATCTACTTACCAGCTAATCCACCCCACTGCACCCATGAAAAACCAACACACCTGTCTTGTAGGGTCAGGGGCTGCCTGATGATGATTGTGACTTGGTCAGGGATGTCCTTCACATTCTGCTTCTCATTTCATACTTTCTCTCCCTTCATCACTACAATGCTCATAACTGGGAGGACTTTGTGTGGGGAAAATTCTATAGATAGCATATAAGTCAAAAAATTAAAACCACATTTATATTAGATAAAACGTAATGGTTTATAATTTGATTTTATTATATTTTAAAGCTTTGAAAATTAATGCTGTGATGTATGCTAATAATGAAAATAAAAATGTCACTATCCAACTTTTCCCAGACACCTTTTTTGTTTGCCTAGTGGAGAGCCTTATTATACTGAATATAATGTCTTTATATGGACAAGTGTTCTACACTTTGCCTAAGGCCTGATCAGGCTCTTGCTTTACATCTAGATGGCTGTACCCATTTAAATTACCTGCATGCTCCTGGGGCTACAAAAGGTTGTCATCTCAGATATAGTTAAACAATGACCTCCTCTTAGCCAACATATTTGATTTAAAGCAGCATGATTCCTCTTCTCAAATACTTGTTCAACTTAAAATAGAGACCCAGAGAATGATCTGGACTTATTTAAATGTAGACTTGCTTGAAAAGCCAGTAAAAGTTATGCATAATATTATCAGTGTTCTTACCATATGAAGTAGAATCAGGATTACACTTTAGAATCTGATTAAGTTATCTTAAGGAAGATAAAGTGATAAGGATCAAAAACAAAGCATAACTGCAGCATAATACACTGGCTCTTATTTATATCACAAATACTGTACATCCTAATACCAACCCATAACATTTTGACTTTGATGAAAATTTTATCAAAGTAAAATAAATTTTAAATAAACTACCATTTCTAAAATATGTCATCTATAAAGCCAACTAAAAGACTTTCTTGGTCTGGGCTATTGTGTGAACTATAATAATAAAATTTTCTGGTGCTCTTAACTTATATTAGACATTTATATTACTTATTACAAAGAATGAGTACAATCATATTCCTAGAAAAAAAATTATCTGCAACGTGAAATCAGTGTTTCCAGAAACTTAGAGTAAGTGAATATAAAGAAACTTCAAATTTGGATTTATGTTCAAACTATTTAACAGAGATTGGAAACTGTGATGCAGAATTAAAATGAGAGGTGAGGAATGAGTACTAAGCTACAGTAAGATAGTTGCAAGATGTTCTTAAGTGCTGAGGCTCAGTAGGGTAACTACAAAAAACAATATTGTACTGTACCTGTAAAAAATCTAGATGAAAGGATGTTTGAGTTTAATATAAATAAGTGGTAAATATTTGAGGAGACTGATATGCTTAATCTGATTCAAACATCACCTGTAAACCTGTATCACAACAAACAAATAAAATATGAAATGCAGTAAGAGAAGAGCAGAAAATGAGAGAAAGTGTTTTATGTGAATCTTATGATAACTATGAAGCAAAACGCTATAGTAGATACCACAGAAGATAAAAAGAATAAAAGCTTACCACTTCAGGAAATCATCAAAACACAAAAGATGACAGTAAGAGATAAAGAAATAAATTGCAAAACAATCAGAAAGCAGTTAGCAAAACAGCAATAGTAAGTTATTGACTACCAATAATTATTTAAAATGTAAATAGACTAAATTATCGAATCCAAGGACATCGAGTAGCTAAATGGATTAAAAAACCTAAAGACTCAGCTATATGTTACATAAAAGAGACTCAATTCAGCTTTGAGGAGTATATATTAATATCAAACAAAGCTGGAATTTAAACCAAAAGTGGCATAGGAAACAAATAAAGTCATTATATGATGGTGAAACTGGTCTATTCTTCATGAAGTATAACCATTGAACACCAGGACATCTCAATATATAAAACAAAATTTTAACAGAACTAAAGAGAGAAATAGATAACAATATAAGTAAGGGACTTCCACACACTCACTTCCAACAACAGATAGATCATCCAGGCAGAAAATTAATAAGGAAACTTTGCACTTTTTTTATAAGAGCACTTTAAATAAGTATGTATTTATGTAATTAAGGGCACTTTAGGCCAAATGGACCTAAGAAACCTACATGGAACATTCCATACAGCAGCTGCAGACCACACATTCTTCTGAAAAGTCCATGAAACATTCCTCAGGGCAGATCAATAGTAGGCCACAGAACAAGTCTTAACACATTTAAGGAAATTATAATCATACACAGCATCTTTTCCAACCTCAATGATATGAAACATACTCAGTAACAGAAATAAAACTGGAAGATTAACAAATATACGAAAATTAAACAACGCGCTCCTAAGCAATGAATGGCTCAAACCAGAAATAAAATGGAAAACTAAAAAAAAATCTTGACACAAAAGAAAATGGAAACTCAACACACTAAAACATGGGTTACAGCAAAATCATTTCTAAGAAGGAAATTTCAAGTAGTAAATGCCTGTTGTTACAGTTTGGATCTTGACTGTCTCCCTAGTAAAAGGAAGTTATGCCATTAGAGGGACTTCCTTTGAAAAGCATATGGGGCTCTCGCTCTCTCTTTCACTTCCTGGCCACCATGAAGTAAGCATCTTTGTTCCATCATTCACTCCCTGCCACAATGTTCTTTCCTGCCACAGCCCCAAGACCAATGGCCCCAGAAGACTTTGGACAGAAACCTCTAAAACCATGAGGCCAAATAAACCTTTCCTCTTTATAAGCTGATTATCTCAGGCATTTTGCCAGTGATGGAAAGCTAGCACACTTAAATAGGGGAAAAATCTCAAGTAAATATCTTTAATTTACAACTCAAAATTGATAGAAGAGTATTAACTTAGCCTAAAAAAAATAGAAGGAAGGACATAGCAAAGATCAGAACACAAATAAATGAAATAGAGATTGGAAAAACAATGGAAGCTATCAACAAAGCTAACAGTTGGTTCTTTGAAAAAATAAGCAAATAAACAAAGCTTTACTTACACTAAGAAAAAAAGAGAAAAACCAAAATCAGAAGCCAATAGGAGACATTACAAGTGATATGACAAAGTTAAAAGGGATTTTAAGAGACTATTATGAAAAGTTATGAGCTAGTAAATTATAAATTCTTAGAGATATAGAACCTACCAAGACTAAATCATGAAGAAGTTAAAACTATGAACATATCAATAGCAAGCAAGGAAAACAAATCAATAATAAAAATCCTATCATCAAAAAAAAAAAAAAAAACCAGGCCCTGCTGTTTTTACTGGTGAATTCTATCGAACATTTAAAAAATAGTTACTATCAATCTATTTCAAAGTCTTCCAAAAATTGAAGAGGATGAGTTATTTCCAAATTAACTTTACAAGGCCAACATTACCCTAATACCAAAGCAATATGAGAACACCACAGGAAAAGAAAATTATATACCTGCTGAACACACTTGCAGAAATTCTCAAAAATCATTGCCTGAGTTCCACAACATATTAAATGATAGGATACCATGATCAAGTAGTATTTGTCCTAGAGACTCAAGGATTATTCAATAGGCACAAATGTGTTATTATGATATTCCTCATTAACAGAATAAAGTACAAGAACCATATGAGAATCTCAGTATGTGCAGACAAAGCATGTAACAAAAAACTCAACATTCTTTGATGACAGAAAATCTCAAAAAATAATTTGTATAAAGAATTTACTTCAACACAATAAAGGCCTATGCAAAAAATTCACAGCTAATATCATACTCAGTGGTAAAAATCTGAAAGCTTTCTTGAAATCAAAAACATTACAAGATAGCCCAGTATTACCACTTCTATTCAAAATAGCTCTGCATTTTCTAGGTAGAACAATTAAGAATAAAATAAATTAATGAAATAAGAGAATCAAATCAGAAAGAAGTACTAAATATTGATGCTTGCATATAATATGAAAATATATAAATATATATTTGGTTGGTTATATACACACACATCCTAAATATTCTACAAAAAAACTGTTAGAACTACTATGTAGGTTCAGTAATAGTGCAGGCTAGTCATACAACTCAATAGCAAATAATAATAATAATAATAATAATAATAATAATAATAATCAGTGATAGATAAACCATCACTCAAAAACTAGTTGCATTCTGTACTTTATCAACAAATTAATTGAAATATGATGAAAACCAAAATAGATATAATAAATAAGATAAATAAAACTGGAAAAATTGATCAAAGTGGTCAAAGATCCCCACAGTATAATTTACAAAACATTAATGAAAGAAATTGAAGGACTCGAAAATAATTCGAAAGATATCCATTGTCTATGATTCAGAAGAATCAATATTGTCAATATTATTCAATGTGATTTACAGATTCAGTATATTCTATATCAAAATTTCAATGGCAACTTTTACAGATATAAAAAAATCTAAAATTTATACAGAATTGCAAGCAACTCTGATTAGCTAACACAATCTTGAGGTAAAACAAAATCAAACATATCATACCTTTTTATTTTAAATATTACAAAGCTCTAGTAATGAAAACAGTATGGTATTGCCTTAATAACAGAAATATAGAACAGTGGAAGAGAATTGAAAGCCCAGTAATAAACCATGCATATATTTTCAAGAAATTTTTTTTCACTGAGATGCCAAGAATACACAGTGGAGAAAGAATAGTTTCTTTAATAACAATGCGGGAAATAGAAACTTTTCTACACTACTGGTAGGATTGCAAATTAATACAGTCTGTATGAAGATCAGTGTGGAGATTATTCAGAAAACCAAGAATGGATCCACCATATGATCCAGCTATACCACTCCTGCGTATCTTTCCAAATGGACTAAAATCAGAACATTATAGTAAAATATACATATCTATGTTTAAAGCAGTACAATTCACAATAGCCAAATTATAGAACCAACCTAAGTGTCCATCAACAGATGCATGGATTAAACACTTTGAATTATCTACACAATGGAATTCTACTCAGCAACAAAGAACAAAATTATGTCATTTGCAAGAAAATGGATAAACCTGTAGAACATTATGTTAAGTGAGATTAACCACTCACAGAAAGGAAAGGGACATGCATTTTCTCTCATATGAGGAAGCTAGGAAGTTACCGGCATACCAAAGGGATGACTTCAGATAATGGAGGAGAAACTCCAGTGGAGTCAGGGAGGTAGTCTAGGGAAGGGTGGGGAGAGGGAGGGTCAATGAAGGAAGCACTTCTATTGCCATTACGTACATACATGAGAATATCAATGCCCTGTATGGGGAAGGGGGCAAGTGGGGAGGGGCCTGGAGAAAGCCCGCCACGTGCGGTATGGCATGTATGTCACTATGACCATGAACTACATTATGATATGAGACTAGAATGCATTAAAAAGATAAAAGGAGAAAAAGTAAAATTGGACTCATCTTACAGTGTACAAAAAGAATCAACTTTAAAAGGATTAAAGTCTTAAACGTAAGATCTGATACTAGGAAACACTAGAAGAAAACACATGGAAAGGCTCCACGACATGGCCTTCGTGCTGATTTTTTTGGCTGTGACATCAAAGCACAGGCAACAAATGAAGACATAAGCAAGTGAAATGACTTCAGACTGAAAAGTTTCTGCATGATAACAGTCAAGAAAGGGAAAAGGTGGATGTGGAAGGTCCCTCAGAAAAGCTTATGTGTTGGCAACGCAGAAATTCAGAGATGGAATCATTGACTCAGGATTCTGACCTCATCACTGAGTAAATCCGCTGAAGGACTAACAATTTCAGTGGACTTGCTGGGTGGTAATTGAAAGCAGATAGAGTGGGAGTGGAGAAGGTGAGTCAATGGGCGAGTGACCTTGAAGACTACAAAGGACCTGGACAGACATTAAAAAAGAAATACAAATAGCCAACAGGTATATAAGAAATGACCAATATCATGATTTGTCCTGGAAATGCAAGTCAAAACCACAATGAGATATCACCTCAACCACTTTAGGATGACTATTAGTAAAAAAAAAACAAAAGATAATAATTTTGGCAAGGACTGAGAGTAAAGTGAACTCATATACATTGTTGGTGGTAATGTAAATTGGTTTGGTCATGATAAAAAAATAGTATGGGGTTCCTAGAAAAGTTTTATAGTGGGACTACTAAATAATTCAGCAATTTCACTTCTGGATATATAATCAATGGCAATAAAAGCATTATATCAAAGACATATCTGTAGTAGTATGTTCCTTGTAGCATTATTCACACAAGTCAAGAAATGGAAAGAGCTGAAGTATCCATAAACAGGGAAATGAATAAAGGAAATGTGGTGTACACACATACACACACACACACACAATATTATGCAGCCTTAAAAAGAAGACAGTTGGTAAACTGAGTGTGGTGGTGCACACTTCTAATCCCAATACTTGGGGGACTGAGACAGAAGAATAGTAGGTTTGAGGACACCCTCAGCAAGTAGTGAGACTCTCATCAATCTAGTGAGACTCTGTTTCAAAATAAGAATAAATAGGTCTGGGAGTGTAGATCAGAGGTAGAATGCACCTGGGTTCAATCCCTAGAAACACACACACACACACACACACACACACACACACACACACACACACAAGACAATTCTGCCATTGTGACTATGAATGATCCTGGAGTTCATAATACCATGAGATGAAATAAGCCAGACACAGAAAAATATTGAATGCTCTCACATAATAGTGTAATCTAAAAACTCTGAACTCACAGAAGCATAGAGTGGAGTGTTACCAGGGAACAGGACATGGGAGAAATGGAGAGATGTTAAGCAAAAGGTACAAACTTGCTATTTTGAGATAGATAAAAGAGTTTGGTAGACTTAATATACAGTATGCTTATTATGATTAATACAAATGTATTGCATACTTGAAATTTGCTAAGAGAGCAGATCTTGAGTGTTATCAATGGTGCTCAAAACAGGACCTGTGAGGTAATGGGTATGTTACTTGTCTTCTCCAGTGTAACCGTTTAGTAATGTGAACATATATCAAGCTGTTTGCCTTAAATATATAAAATTTTTATTTGTCAATTATAGCTCAATAAAGCTGAAACAAAAAGAATTGCAAAAAATGGAGAAAGTCAGAATAAGCATGAAATACATTTTTTCTAGTAATTTGACCCCACCGTAACATTTTATTATTTTATTTTTTATGATAAACATAGGAGCCCTCCATGGACTGAAACTTTTAAAAATGAAACAAGAATGGGCCCTTACCTCAGCTAGCTTGAAATTACTTCTAAAGCAACAATATCCCTGAGAAAGCATCAATGACATAAACATAGTAAGAACCGGAAGATTGGTATCAAACATGTCTGTGCTCAGTTCTGCTTGTGTCATGCACTGGCTGTGTCATCTAACAATAATTGTTTAACTGAGACTCAGTCGACCTTATAACTAAGAGTTAAACTAGTCCCAGCTTTAAGCATTCCTTTTGGTGAATACAATGAAATAATGCTTCTATAGAAATTAGCATATCTAGTATTGTTCGTCTTTGAAAAATCTTGTTATTGCTGGAGAAAAAAGAAGTTCAACATTTATACTTGAACTGTGCACTTACTTACTATGTAAAGAAATTTGGGAGAAAAGGAAATCTTTGTATCTCTTCCAAGGAGAGTGGTGGTCAAGCGGTTTCCATTTTTATGTGGACATCAGATTGCCTATCAAATTAATACCATATCTTTTAGCATTAAAAGCACAACTAAACATCATCCTCATTTAGTCCCTATTCTGTGGGCAGGAACACGTTTGTAATTCAGAGCTATTTTGTATGTCAGTCTTTTCTTATATGTATACAGCTTTCATGTATTTTTCTTGCCATTGTTGTTGGGATCAATGTTCACCATGCCAATTTTTAAAGCAACTATCTTATGCCGCAATAGGTAATTTTCCATGTCCATTTTAAGTTTAATATTTCTCACTAGACCCGTCTGCAAGTATGTTTTATAGTGCCATTATCCAGTTCCCTGAGTGAGATAGATGTCTTTCCTTGGGCAATTGAAGCAAGGTTAGCCATTTGTATCATCTAAGAGTCAAAACTCCAATTTCTATATGTGTAGGGAAAAACAGTGTCTTGTGGAACAGTTTCCTGTAGCCTCTGCAGAACCCTTCTCACTAATAGAAAATGTTTGCCTCCTATGATGAGAATAATAACAAACATTTGTATTTGACTTTAAACAGATAGCTGAGCTATTTCTTTTACAACAGATTGCTGTCTGCTGAAAGACACTAAGCCTTATCCACTTGTCTCAGTTCTAGATTCCATTCGATTACCGCATCTTCTTTTAATGAAGCCTTTATAATCGTTTCCTTTGCAACATCAATGTGCTTGTTTCCAGGAAAAATATAGATTCATTGCATTATCAAATGCCAGTAATAGTTTTATTTAAGCCAGTAATGCTGCACACTTTTAAATATCCAGAAGTATATTTTAAATGATCAGCAAGTTGTCTTATTCAAGACAAGAATATGAGCAAAGATAGGCACAAATCAGAAACACAGTTGGCCTGTGAAAGTTGTCTAGTTAACAAGATAGAAATGAGACAAAAATGGATAGGAGGTTGTTTATAGAAAGAGTATCTAAAATGGAACTATTTTGTAATTTATCCCCAAAGTGAATTTGATGTATTTTCCCCAAGGGGATCAAACGAGCAAGTGACATAGTCAGGCCTGGGCGAAATTTCCAGACGCCAGATGTCCTTTTCTTCCTACCCCTCTTCCAGGGAGGCAGCTAGAGAGGCCATACTCATGACAGAACTTCCATATCCTGCCAGCACGTCACATGTAATCCAGGCCTGTCTACCTAGAATCGCTGGTGTGTTGAACCACAGAACTCGCAAAGCCTGAGATTGTACTTGCTAGGGCTGGTATTTAAGCCTGTCTGAATATGCCACTTTCTAGCCAAACAAACCAAACCCCAAAATGAGGGAACTCTGCCAAGGCAAACTTTCAAACCCCAAGTTTTAAAACATTGGAATTACTGTCGTGTAGCATTCCAATGTAAATGTTGTCACATCAGGCCAGACCATCAGCTTCGCAGAGGCCAGAGCCGAGTGGGAGGAGCTGATGGAAAATTGTTTGGTGTCGTTAACTACTCCTTGTTGACAATGGCAAAGAATGCTACTTGCCTACCCAATATTGTTCCTTCCCTTCCTCCTTTAACCAAAGCCTGAGTTTCGGCTGGACAGACTGCTTCCAGCTAGCAGACTGCATTTTGCAGTGGTCTGTACCATGGTGACTACCACTGTTTTGATTCAAAGCTCATCCCCTAGGAAGGGATGCTCCAAATCTCCACCTGTTTTACCTTCCTCTTCTCAGGCGTATCTACCCCTTTTCACATTGCCAGGAGTGTTCTTTAGGCAATTCAAGTTCAATCATGTTTTTACCCTGCTCAAAATGTATGAGTATTCCTTATGACTGAAAATATGAATGCTAAACTCCTTAGCTTGGTGCAGAAGATCCTCACTGTCTGAGCCGTGGCTATCTTTCTAGCCTCAGCCTTTTACCATCGGCTCCCAGGGTACCCTGTGCTATAAAAGTTCTGTGTTTCATGCATCTTCCTGCATGCAGGTAGAAGAGGCTTTTGCTGGCATCTTGACATCTTGGTGACTGTCCTCTTCCTAGGGAATGGGATATCTCCAGAGGAAAGATTCACAGGACTAGACAGATGAGCAGGACCTATACCAAACCCCTGTAAGCTTGTTGTTCCTTAGTCTTTGTCAAAATATTAATCCTGTATCAAACTTTGAAGCATCTCCTGACCTGCCCCTTCTTTCTGGGCAGAAGCCAATCTTTCCTGCTATCTTCTCAAAAAGCATTATATGCCATTTATGGCTCCTATAACATTGTCTCATGGATGATTATTTCCAAACACTGGATGTGTCCCTCTGGAGGAAAATATGGTTGTCCTTGTTCATCTTCTGTATCTCTAGGGCTTTCTGAGGAACCTCAATAATGTAGGTAGTCCATACACATTTGATTACTGCCTATCAACAGATGGTTGAGAACTTTTGTAAGCTATTGATTATATTCACACCATGAACATAACTTCCTTTTCTCTGCCCTCCAGAGATGTCTTATTCTCCAGAAAGAGGAGATTCACTGCGATGTCAAGATACCAGCAGAAGCCTCTTCTAACAGATGCAGCAAGTTAAGGTCCCTGACATAAATCCCTTCTTATAATGATCTTGGAACTGAGTCATATAATGCTTTTAAGATTGAGACAGACTGGGATGGAGACTCTGTGGTCAGTGTTATTAAAATGAATTAGCTTAATTGATACTCAGAATAACTCTGCAAAGTAGATGGTCTTATTATTCTAATTCTACCATTATTAAAATATATTTTATGTAGTCAGTGGTCATCATTCACTACATATTCCAAAATTCTCTGCATGGGGCAAATCCATAAATTGATGTAGTTGTCACCTTTGAAAGATGATTTTTCATCTCTTTAATGTGATGTCATGTATGTTTTCTAGAATCTATTGGGAATCCTTGATCTGATCCATGGAACATCTGCTATTTACTGAAGAGACTAGATCCAGTGGAAATTCACATTCTGATCCTATCCAGTTTTCCTGTCTAGTAGCCACAATCTACTAGGAACACTCAAAGCCATAGCTAGGCCATTCCAAAATGGTATCATGACATGCATCTGCGTTTTGCTTTCCCTTTCTCCATGATATACTGAGATTCTAGAGAAGAAGAAATTGGCCAGTACAAATTCATGAATACACCTTCTCATGTGTACAGATACTTATGTGCCCCAAGTTTATTATCAAGTGAAAAAAAAAATCCCAGAAAGTGTGAGAACATTCATCCTAAACACCACGTTAACATTGGGCACAGGTAGCCAGATAAAATGACACTGTTTTTGCAAAGGTTGTGTTCTTAATTTAAATTATCCTGTTCATTGTCTTGAAATTATATCTAAAAGTTTATCAATATCTCTTTATTCTAGGGTGATGAGACATTTAAGGCTTCAAGAACTCCCTTTTAAAATACCTAGTTGCCCTTGAAGTTTTAACCCACTGTCTCTTATTAGTACCTGAGTTGAATGTTGGATCACTTTTCAGAGTTGTCACCAAACCAGATCAAAGCAGAGAGGAGCTGTCTGAAGATATTGAGGTAGGAGCAAAGAGAAAAGACCTACGTGTGGTGTCATCCTGACCTCCCCATGACACTTCTATAATTAAAGGGGTGATAACAAGATTTATCAAGTGCCAACATTATGCCAAGTGCTATTCTAGGCAATTTGTATCTGATGCTCATATAATTTCAAGATTCTCAGAAGTAAACACATCATCTTGATTTTATTGAAGAGAAAATGAGGGCTTTAAAAGGTAGAAAATGTATGACTCAGAGTCTATTTAGTTAGGATAAGCATT
Organism: Graphiurus murinus; assembly: GCA_004027655.1. Lineage (NCBI taxonomy): Eukaryota > Metazoa > Chordata > Mammalia > Rodentia > Gliridae > Graphiurus > Graphiurus murinus. Next base: position 12,404 of record PVLC010029247.1, read on the forward strand.
TGGTAACAAATTCAAAGTGGGCATATTTGAGTCTGAAATGAACTTTTTTGCTATGTTTCATATGGTCCCTGTACATGAAATAATCCAGTGTGAGGGCTAAGAACAGGCTACTCAGGCTTTTTCTGATTTCTAAAAGACAAAGATATCATATTATTATTTTGTCTTTAACAAAGACCTACTAAGCACCTACCATACTATACACCAGGCCCTTTCCCAGTTGTAGAGACATAACTATCAAGAATATGGAAAAGTCCTAGCTATTACCAAGTTTTCATAATGGGAGAGTGGATGCAGTTTTATTAGCTATGCTTTCTTCTTTGTTTATAGATATTTCTAAGAACAAAAATGAGCTGTGTCGTATTCTCTCTAGCGTACATATTTTAAAACTATATAAGCTACAAATGTAAACAACTAAATATACCTGTGCTAAACCTTTCCTCCCTTGCAGAAGGGACATGAAGAACGAGTACACTAACCAAATGAACTGAAAATATCAACGAGGCTGTTAACACCAACAGAGCTTAGCAAGACTGTTCAATTTAAAAATGTCAAATAATGCTGTGCATGTATGTGCATTTGTAGATATTTTAGCTCAATATTAGTTGATATTTTATGTATGTGGATTTGTAGATATTTTAGTTAGTCACAGATAGATCTTTAAGTTCCTTTTAAAGCTCCTGGTTAAATATTTCACCATACAGTAGCATATGAACAAAACTATGTGAACGTCTGCTATGATTATGATGTTACATATAAAAATATTATCCAACTTAAACATAATTGTTCTTGAACAAAAAAGCTATGAAAATGCAAATCTCATCCTCAATTTCTATTTCCTAACCTTTAGTGCGTTTAGCATTTTTGAAAGAATTTAGTACACAAAAAAAAAATCCATGCTAAGATGCTACACTATATGGATGAAAATTAAATGGATTTAAGTTAACATTCCTATTTATCTGAATAAATCCCTTTTGTATACTTCAGGAACAATTCCCTGAAAGAAAGAATAAGAAAATAGTTCAAGTACTGGAGAATAGCCTGCAATTTTTTAAGATATTTATATTATAAAAAGAAAAACTAAGAGCAGTTCCACATTTTAATGCTATGATTCTCTAATGCTCACTGCAAATATTGGCAACCGGAAAAGCACTAAACCCTCTAAGAGGTCAAATGTCTTAGGCTGTGTTCTCAATAGGGTTTTCTACTTACATATCAATAAAATGAGGCAGTATAGTAAACACATTGCATGTAGAGGGCTCACCTCTAACCAGGTAAGCACCTTCAGGAAATCCACTTCTAGGCTCAAGCCTTATACTTCCATTTGCAACCATGCCCATTAAGAGTCAAACTCTTAGGTCATAATTTGATTAGTCACAAGATATCTATGTAGTATAGAATTCCATGTAAATTCACAAATCTCACATTAATTAAGGAAGATCCTAAACCTATAATTTGTTGCAGCCATTCATAAAAATTTTAAAGTGAGGCCTATAATCTAAATTGAAGTAAAAAGAAAATAAAACAGTGTCTTAAGTCAGAGCTGCAAAATGCAACACAATTAAATATATAAGCTGGGTATGGTGGCATACACCTATAATCCTAGTATTTAAGAGGCTGAGACAGGAGGACTGCAGATTTGAGGATAACCTCAGCAGTGGAGCAAGACTTTCAGCAACCTGAGATCCTATTTCAAAATATAAATAAATAAATAAATAAATAAATAAATAAATAAATAAATAAATAAATAAATAAATAATAAATGGGCTGGGGGTATTAACTCAGAGATAGGATGTTCCTGGGTTAAATCCCCAGTACCCCAATTACACACACACACACATGAAATACAGACAGGCAACAAACTCTACACATTAAAAATACAGGCAGTCATGTAGGGAACCGGGGCTCATGCATGTTCTAGGATGAGAGATGAGAGATGATACGATAAACATGGTATTTTAGAAAATATTTGTATAAATAAGGAAAACAGAACAGCCAAAATGGAGGGTTAGATGGCAATTAATGTGAAGAGATGAGAAACACCGGCAGTGCAGGCCAGTCTTTTAGAAGCCCCATGCACAATATTCTTCAAAGACAGCGATGGTTGCACCTGCGTGCCTGTTTAGCGTACAAAGGCGCTCCACAGATTCACTTCCTACTGCCTCCATTCTATGTAAGAAATGTTAAGGAAATAGTTATCATTAAGATGTTCCACATGTGTTTTTCAAAAGGTCTTGTAGCTAAGCCAATAAACCAATTAGACCAGTCTAAACAAATTCCTAGCATTTTGAGAATTTCCTGTACCTTATGCATGTGTAAACATTTATGGAACAATAAAAATGGTAAGAGGGAAGAACTGCCAGAGAGGCATCTGTTTGTGAAATGAAGTGTTCTTCATTTTCCATTTTCACAAGTTTCATAAAAATTTTTCTCAAGATGTATTAGTTTGTTAAAAAAACACACTTATCTATTTAAACTGTTGTGTATGTAAATTGTAAATGGTCATAGACGCTAAAATTCCGGTGTTTGTTTATGGTAAGAGCCCATTATCGTGATGTAACTCAATTTGAGAATCAACGATAAAGGAAAAAGAAGTAATTTTCTTAGGAAAAGATACTCATTCACCAAAACTTAGCCATGAACACACATTCTTACATATGTGCCTTCACAGGCCTTTTAATGGAAATATTAGAATAAGCAGTATTTGTTCTAATAAAGATAAATGAATCTTCTAGAATAAACAGCATTTTCTCTAATAAAGAGAAATGAATCTTCTATACTGTGTTTTTAAATCTTATAATTAAAAATTATATGATGTCATTTTAAAAGCCTTTTATTTGTTCTGTGCTTTCCATTGTATAAAGTATCACTACATACACAATTTATGGTAGCCATAATGGTGACCAGAATGAATATATTCATCTTGGCAATGACCATGACCTCAGATGCCAATAGAGATAGTTCAAACAGCATCCTATACACAAATAGGCCCTATTAAGAACCTATTAAGAAGAGCCAATGGTCTTCAAGGTCTTCAAGTGATGCCTCAACCCCTCTCCATACCAAATCATCCAGATTCAGGGCCTATTGCAACATCCTGAACATACTGAACATACATAATTTCTTTCTTTCTTTCTTTCTTTTTTTTTTTTGTAGTACTGGGGATTGAACCCAGAGGCATTCTACCTTCAAGCTACATCCCCAGCCCGATTTTTTTATTCTTTATTTTGAAACAGGGTTTCACTAAGTTGCGGGGGGCCTCACTAAGTAGCTGAGGCTGGCGGTGAACCTGGATCCTCTGGTTTCAGTCTGTCAGGTACTGGGATTACAAGCGTGCACCACCACACCCAGCCTTAACATACATAATTTCTTGAAGCCCCCCCCTTTTTTTGAAGTCCTTCCCTTTTTTTTTATCTAAACAACTTATGTGAAGTAAAATGGGCTGCCATAATCAGGCCATTATTTATTTTGCTATACGTGATCTTTTCCCACCTCTAAATCTTCCCAGAAGATGCAACATGTTGATAATTGCACTCTCAGGACACCCAGCATACACCGAGAGTACTGCTAGCTCAGTTGGAGAATCATTTCTATAATGTCAAAAGACCAAATCCCAATCAGTTAAACTGACTTCAAAAAGATTAGCCAGCCCCAAACCTCTGTCATTTCTCTGTCCAGCTGGTTCCCACTTACACTTTTAGGAGAGAAGGGAAAAAATATTAGCAAACAACTACCCAGGGGAAGAGACCCTCACCCTTTCAGCTCACCATATATATGGACTTTAAAGGAAAAAAGAATGGAACAATGCAGTCTAAAAGAAAGTCAATGAACAGCAGAACTAAACCGCACCTTAGCCAAGTGGACCTAACAGCTATATGTGGAACGTTCCACCCAACAGCTACAGAATGCACATTCTCCTCAACAGACTCTGGAACATTCTCCAGGACGGATTTCATATATATAGGAGCCCACAAAATAAGTCTCAAAAATTTAAAAGATTGAAATAATCATATTGACATATTTTCGAACTGCAACACAGTCGAACTGGAGATTGATAACAAGAGAAACTTTAGAAACTATGCAAATACATGGAAATTAAACAACTTACACCTAAACAACCAAGGGATGAAGGAATACATTTAGAATGAAATCTAAAAATTTCTTGAAGTATATAAAAGAAAAGGCTAAGAAGATAAGGAAGTATGTGCAAAGAAAAACAAAGTGTGAGCCTCGTAGGAAAGTACAGGAGTTCTTGATTTCTCTCCCTCTCGAACTTTCAGTTCTCATTTGCAAACTGTAAAACCACTATTTTTTTTTTTTTTTAGGTATTGGGGATTGAACCCAGGGGCATTATACCCAGGAGCTATATCCCCAGCCCTATTTTTTATTCTTTATTTTGAAACAGGGTCTCACTAAGTTCCAGCAGAGGGCCTTTCTAAGTAGCTGAGGCTGGCCACAAACCTGCGATCCTCCGGTCTCAGCCCCACCACGCCCAGCCTCACTAAATTATTTGACTCTTTTTTTCCCTCCTGGGAGTTTGGGTTGGACTGCTGTTTCTTCCGAAGAGTGGATTATCTTCACTGCTCTGGCCCTATATTTTGATCATACTTTTGTCAACATAGGGAGCTTCACAATTAACCAACAAAGCAACTAGTTTGCTGTCATTGAAAGATTAACAAAATCAAAAGTCACTTAAATTACCTTAAAACATCAGCTAATGAATAGAAAAGCCAGAGTTCAAATTCAGTCCTGATCTACCCAGACTGGCATGATAATTTTTACTGTATTCTGTACTTCTTCCTTTTGATGCTTACTTCAGAGAGTTTAAACTCTTAAATTTCCCTTTCCAATGTAAGTAGTATTTTCTTGGTTATTCTTTACCAATTTATCTAAGTAATTAAAAATTAGGCAAAATAGTCTGTTAAATAAAAAGTAAACCAAGAAAAATAAAGACCCACACTATTTAAATATTTCCCACTATTTTAAATTTGTTCTAAAAACTTTTTAGTAAAAGTATTGAAAAGCTCTACCTTGATAATAACTTAAATAAATGTGTCTCCATGTTCATTGGGGAAAAAAAGATACTGTGCTATTGCCTAAGCCTATTTCTATCTTAGAATTATAATATATCATTTTCTGTAATGTAAAGATCAGAATATCAAGATTATTTTAACTATATTTTTAAAGTCATAAATACTTTAAGGATAGCTTTGGAAAAATTAACAAATAGCTGTTTGAAGCAAATCACCATCATCAATTACAGAACCAGGATGTAGCCACCTGTGTATGATCCAAGAGAGTTCAGCTGGATCAAAAACTCCACAGCAGCAAGGGAAATGTGTTCTTCACTATGCTGATCAAAACTTCCTCCAGCATTAATCAAAATTGTGGCTGATTGTCTAAGAAACTAAAAAATTCCTGGGCATTCTGTCAAGCAAAGCAAAATCATGCTATGTAGATTTAAAGAAGAAAAGTACAGTTTTCATTCATTTGTTTTTCAGATCATAGCTTTCTTTACAGTCACTTAACTTCCTAAGCTCCACATTTTTTTTTTTCAGGATAATGCCTATGTTAACGCTGGCTTTACCAACACCACCAGTGTCATCGTGGTTAACATGGCCATCCTGTAGCACTGATTTTATTTCAGTTGTTCTTTCATTCCACTGACATGGAACTTATTCAGAGAACTGTGTTAAGTGTATGTTTCCTACCATTTGGGCTTTTGCACTAACATGATATAGTCTCAATGATTCTCAGAATTATATAGTACAAGCACAAAGAATCTATTGTTTTTTAAAGTGAAAAAGTAATGGGGAATTTTTAATGTTAATTTTATACATATTTACTATCACGTTCTTGTCATTGTTTGTCTTTAAAATCTTTTTTTCCAGTGACAGTTCAATATGTGTAAATAATCCCAAACTAATTAAACCATTTACATTTTACAGATTATGTTTATGTTCTGTCTCCAAAAAAAATTTTTTTTTTCAAAAACAACTGACAACCCTATTATCTCCAAAAAATTTTTAAAAAATTGTTATATAGTAGTATATCTGAGATTCTTTACATGGAAGGAAATAGAGATTTGTATTAATTCCTCTTTATGATTTTTAAGACCACTCATACAGACGTGACCTACTTCATATATGTGTAGGCCTGGACATATCCACATAAGAGTAAATATACCTATTTGTTTTTGATTTGTTATATGTGTGCTTGTTTGAGACAGTTCATTTTCAATTACTGGCTCATTGCACAAACAGTCTGAAGACTTATTCATAAGAAAATGCATGACGTATATCCTCTGCACAGTGATGGAGAGAACAGGGGTCTTTGAATATGACTTTTGTTACAAAGAACCCTTGGTGTGTACATGGAGGACATCATCAACCTATTTCAGGAAAGCATATATGAAACAATATGTTTTTCATAAACATCTTTTTCCGTAATATTGAAAATGTAGTTAACATATTTGCAACATGTCCGCATACCTTATTTTATTCAATTGCCAGAACTTGAAATTGAACAGAGTTAAAGAAGGTTGAATCAAAAAGAGCAAAATGAGGTGAGGGAAACTGAGCACAGCACAGCACAGCACAGTGTTCCAAAATCTTTGTAGAAAGATTATATGACAGACTAAGTTCAAGTTATGCTAACCTATACATAATTTTAGCTTTCTTGATTCCAAAACAAAATCAATCAAATGCAACCATTTCTTTTCTCTTTTTTTCCCCCCATTCATTCTATAATGGTTCATGCATAGATTTTGCTAAGGTCTAAGCACCCGAGGTGAGTTGGAAAAAATGTCATGCACAACTCTGCAAAGCGCAGATGTTTCATCAGCACTTTATAAATAGCGACCCCTGGAATTGTCATGGAGCTGTAGGACCTAAGGCTACAGTGATTTCTAGGTTTCTATAAAGAGAAAACCAAAACATGGTGGGAGCTGCTATACAGGATCTGTGACATTGCTGGGAAAACCAGACAGTAGTATCCCACCGCGGCACACAGACACACACAATCCACACTGCAGACTAGATGTGTCAGGGAAATGCTCCCAAGGCTGAGTGAGTTGGGATGTGGGTATTGCAGTAGAAATCCTTCAGCACGTATCTCTAGTCTTTGTCAGCATCTTTAATCTCCTTTAATGCAACTGGGACTGAAAGTCATTAGTCTCTTCCATCTGCTCACAGAATTACATCCAACAGGAATGGGTCTGTGGGCCATGTCTGGGTACTGAAGTCTACCCTCACCCCAGGAACCTCCCACACCTTTATGGTAAAATGTGCATACAAGGAGCAATATTTAATAGTAATAATTAGGGCAAACTGGTTCCATGTGAAAATACGCAAGTAACTTAAGCTCTCTGAGCCTTGAGTTCATATGTAAAATGATGTTATTAACAATTAGAAGTAGAAGCTTTGTGGGGGTAAAATGAGATAATCCAAGTGAAGATTGCTTTACTTGTAGCATACTGTAGTTGCTGAAAAAAAAAAATCTTAGATGCTGAAATGATGGTGAAGATAATTACACTGATGAGAGTCAAGATGTCTAGTCTTCCTCAATTTCGATTTCTAATCTATCATATCACTACTTAAATATGTAAATGAGTACCTGGCACATAATAGTGAAATTGAGTTTCCTACTGAGTCCTTGTAGAGTCAAAGAATGAAATCTGCAGACACCAGGAAGGTGAAAGTAGGAATTTTATTTTAAAGGAATAAGAAGCAGAGAGGCAGCTCAGCCCTAGGGTCCTTGGCAGACCCCAGGTCCAGTGGCGCCTTTGGCACTGACTGAGTATAGTCTGGGCCAAGCACTGTCAATTGTACACCACTTTCCCCCAAAGTTGACTTGAT
>PVLC010029248.1:0-20362 GCA_004027655.1 Graphiurus murinus
TTTTTTTTTTTTTTTTTTTTTTTTTTTTTTTTTTTTTTTTTTTTTTTTTTTTTTTTTTTTTTTTTTTTTTTTTTTTTTTTTTTTTTTTTTTTTTTTTTTTTTTTTTTTTTTTTTTTTTTTTTTTTTGCAGTACTGGGGATTGAACTCAGGGGCGTTCTACCTCCGAGCTACACCCCCAGCCCCATTTTTTTCTTTTTTTGAAACAGGGTCTCACTAAGTTGCGGGTGCCTCACTAGGTAGCTGAGGCTGGCCGCGAACCCAGATCCTCCGGTCTCAGCCTCCCGAATGCTGGGATTACAAGTGTGCGCCACCATACCTGGCTTATAAACATGTATCTTTATAGAGTGCTGGCTTTAGCTGTTTCAGATCAATACTGAGGTGTGGTACAGCTGGATCACATGGGGTTCCCTTCCTATTCCTTTTTTTTCTTTTGCAGTACTGGGGATTGAACTCAGGGGCATTCTACCTCTGAGCTATACTCCCAGCCCTATTTTTTATTCTTTATTTTGAAACAGGGTCTCAGTAAGTTTCGGAGTGCCTCACTTGGTAGCTGAGGTTGGCCTCTAACCCAGATCCTCCAGTCTCAGCCTCCCAAATGCTGGAATTACAAGCGTGCGCCACCACGCCTGGCTCCTTTTCTATTCTTTTGAGGACTCTCCACACTGATTTACACAGTGATTACACCATCATTTCTCATCAACAGACTACAAATTTAGGGGACCCCACGACCTCATCAAGCTTTATAATTTGGTAGGATTGAAACAGATGTTTTCCTTACTGGGGTTGTTGTCTATGAAATGCAAAAAATGACACAGAGAACAGAAAGTCGATCAGGGAGTTTATTGTAGACAGTGGGGAAGGGATAAAATCATCCTTGGGGCAGTGGGGACCCTGGAGTCCGGCATCTGCCTTCTGGACACTACTACCACGCACAATCTATTGCAAACTGCTTTCTCCCAAAGTCCACACGATCTGCCTAGGAGAGGTGTCGAGTACCCCTAGGAACCTCAGTTGACCTCAATGTCCAGCAGGTGCTTTCTGATCACTAGCTGGGAGTTGCTGTCAATTTCACACCACTTTCTTTCAAAGCCAATGTGATATGAGAGAGAGAGAGAGAGAGAGAGAGAGAGAGAGAGAGAGAGAGAGAGAGAGAGAGAGAGAGAGATTCACCAAAGAGAGGGGTTTCCAGTATGGGGCAGCACTTAGAGTGGCTAGTACAGGGGTTTATGTACTTCTTTGGGTCTCCTTTTCCAGCTGGGGTCTCAGAGGCAGTTTCCTGGGATTAGCACAGCGTCCTTCTTTAAGTCTTCTTCTCTTGGTTGGGGTCCCAAACACTGTTCCCTGGACTTTGCAGACAAACTCCTGGGCTTGCTTATCGCAGGAACAGCTGGAGTCTTGTGAAGCTCTGGTCACTCTCAGGAGGTTTTTGATCTTGTTATCACTTGACATCTGGGAGTTCTGGTCTTTTCAGAAGTTTTGGAAGTTAGTTAGCATCTGTTGCCTCTCAGGGAATAAATTTTTCCCACCATGGCCCTCCAGTCCTATATGTCTACTGTCTACTTCTTTCTACATCCTCAGTCCCCCACCCCCACATTAGGTGATCCTAACTGCCGTTAGAGACCCTGGGAGATGACCATTCTTAGCTTCTTCTGGCTGTGAGGTGGTGTCATGGGGTAGCAGCAGTTAGGAACCCATTGGAAGTGGGCAATCTAGGTGGCCATGGTAGACTGGGGTCTGGAGGCTCATGTGAGGCTTCATTTGAAGGACCATTTGCAGCTTGATTGCTTCTGGATGAGAAGACATGCTTTTCATTAGTCCATTAAGAATAAAGGACTAAATAGGAGAGTAAGGATCTATTGTCCTCCACGCTGGACTCCCGCCCTCGAGAACCCGAAGGAGATGATAAAACATGCATAGGTGGTGCAAGCTTCTTTATCGTGCACTTTCTTCCTCTCTCTCCCTTTGTCCAGGAGGGCACTCCTATCAAACCATGCGTTAGGAGGCAGGGCAAGAGGGGGACAACTTGGGGCCAGTCAGGACTTGAGTCACGAGGTGCCCACAGGCAGCCCTACTGCTCTTCTATGTGAGCACTCTCTGGTCACGAGCTCTGACTGCTGGTGCACGCGCTCTGACCTGGCACAGCCCCCCTCAAGGATGTTACTGCCTGATAGTTATTCGGCAGTCAGCTACTCCTGGCACTCTGCCAGGCGCCATCTTGGGGCAAGGTCTCTCCAGGCCCACTGGGCTAAGACCCCAACAAGGATCAACATGATCAAGGGGTCCAAAAGGAGCAGCAACCATGAGGTGATGGATGGGAACACATTACAAATTTGTTCCCATATCTTGGATGCCTTTCCTTTTCTTAGGATGTCCTCTGTTCTGGTTTCAACTGTTCCCAAGGAGTGGACATATATGCTGTAGGAAGTATTGGCAATGGCACAAACTCCTTGATTAGCTAATGGATAATCGAGAGGTAGCCTGTGATCTAAGATTGTGTGTTCCAGTGAGTCTAAAGATCTTTGCATCTCCTTAAAATTTAGTCCAGCATCATTGGCTTCCTGTGTTACTGAAGTCTTTAAGTTAGCCGCTGAGGCTGCATTTGGGTGACTCTATTACTCAACCGGCAGTGACCATAGCTGATGCTCCCAAAGCAATTAACGTTATGGGTTCCCGCTTTGTTCAGGTCATCGTGCTCAGGGAATGTTAGTAGGCTTGTAGTATGGTATTAAGTAGAGAAACTGAGGAATGGTTAGGGTGAATTTGCCTAGTAGTCCAGTATCCCTGACTTTGTCTTGAGTGTAGGCATTGACGTCCCCAAGAAGACTCATTATTTCCCTCTTTAAACAGGTAGCCTTGTGGAGGACAGGCAAGACCTGGTGTTGGAGGGAAATACTGGAGACTGAGTGATGAATCAGTCTTTCTTTTGGTCTCTGGGTAGGAGAGAGTTGGTAACCCATGTGTCTTTCCAGGTGCATTTTTTTTTTTTCAGTACTGGGAGTTGAACTCAGGGGCATTCTACCTCCGAGCTATACCCCCAGCCCTATTTTTTATTCTTTATTTTGAAACTGAGTCTCACTAAGTTGGGGAGTGTCTCATTAGGTAGCTGAGGCTGGCCTCACACCCGGATCCTCCAGTCTCCGCCTCCCGAATGCTGGGATTACAAGCATGGGCCACCATGCCCGGCTTCCAGGTGCATTTTTGAAACCAGGTGTTTAATAATCTGTAGGTCAATTGCTGAGCAGTAACAGTACAGGTATTGTTAGTACTTAAAATATAACATTATATAGTGTCCTTAAAATCTCCTTGACAAGTATCCTGATAGTGCCATTGAAAAAGGTGCTGATTGCCTGGTCATGGAGTTTACCAAGGTCATTTAGATTGTTTTGAACTTGTACTATGGAATGGGGCAGGCAATTAGGATCTTGAGTGAGATTGAATGTGCCATCATAATAGTTTTTCATAAATGTCGTCAGATATGGGTGGAAAAGTTATAACATAGTGTTGTGATGGGCATGGGCATATGGATTAGAGGATTGGAGAAATTTAATGGTCGTCATATAAGGACCAGACCCTCTGTTTAATTTTATAAAGGGTTTTAAGTTGTATATAATATATATTTGTCCCCACTGTGGCTTGTTGGAAACTAACCGAGCAGCTAGGAAAGCTGGTGGCCAGGGAAGAGAGAAATATCTAACAAAGGATTATGTTCCCATCTTTTAAGGGAGTAGCGGCCAAAAGGAAGACAGGTCCTAACACTTTGTGAAGCTAAGAACAGTGAGGAATGTCACATCGTGTCTACTGATCTGTGCGTTCAGGTGCCTTTTTTTCCTCAGGTTTGTTTGAAGAGGAGTTTTAGGTTCTCAACCAGCTCATAGGAGTAGTGGGTCTTCTCAGTATCCTCCGATGTCTCACGGCCTTTTTCAGGATTTTAAAGTTTGCGTTGGGAATAGTGAATGGAAGGGTCAATTCGAGTCACCTTCACAGCAGTAGAGGTGGACAGGAGTGCCGTATGGGGCCCTTGCCAAGATGGGCTCAGAGAAGGAGAAAGAGAAGGAAGAGCTTTTACCAATAATTCATCTCTGGGGCAAAACACTGCAGAGCCCTGTTCTCTAGGTTGAGCCTCAGATAATCATTGTAAAGTTTCTTGGAAGTTTGTTAGAGCCATGATATTCTGACTTTGGTCAGCTGTTTCTTTATATAGTAAGAAATTATTGGTTCGAGATGGACAGCCATATAACAATTCACAGGGATTGAGCACCAATATATGAGGGGTGTTTCTAATCCTTAGTAGAGACATGGGAAGCAATGTAGACCAAAGAAGATGGGTTTCTTGGGAGAGTTTTCTTTGCTGTCTCTTAAGGATATCATTTTTGTTGTACCTTTCCTGAGGATTGGGGTCTCCAAGCACAATGCAGATGGTATTAGGTTCCTAGTGAGTTTGAGACCCCCTGGGTTACAGCTGCATTGAAGGAGGGGCCATTATCACTTTGTACTCTCCTGGGTAAGCTAAACTGTGTGATACTTTTTGATACCAGTTCCTTAATGACCTCAGGTGCCTTTTGTATCTGGCAGGGAAAGGCCTGTCCAATTGGTATATGTGTCTACCCATACCAGTAGATATTGTATGCCTCTAGTGTTAGGCATATGAATGAAGTAGTCTATCTGCCAGTCCTCTCCTGGGTATCCATCCGTTCTTTGGATGCCTCGCAAAGCAATCCTGTTTATGGGACTGTTTTTCTGACATATCTCACAAGCTTTTTTTTTTTTAACTCGTTGAATGTTTTTTTAAAAGGTCTCTTCCTGTAAATAACTTTTGAGCCATCTGATAGGTCTTACCAATTCCTAGATGGGAAGCATGATGGAGTGTTTGAATAATCTTCCACTGACTGGTCCCAGGCAGAAGAAGTCTTCCTTTTCTATTTGTAACCATCCAGAGGCATTAGTGAGGCTTGACAAAATTGGGCCTTGGCTCATGAAACTTTATATCCTCTTTCTTCTAGAAAATTAAGAAGAGTCTGAGTTCCCCTTTGGGAGCCTGTGAGGGATGTCCCAAGACCTGCCAGTCCATTTGATGGACCAATTGGTAGGGCTTCTCTTTCCCTTGGGGCCTTCTCCCCTTGGGAAAGCCCAGCCCCCAGTGCTCCCCTTTGCAATTTGGACAGGGTGTGGGTGGCTTGTCTGGCTGACTTGATTGACAAGGGTAATCCTTTGAGTAATAGCTCTATTTCTCACACTGGTAGGGGGCTTTCCACCTATTGCCCTGGGGACCCACAGCACTAAAACTAGCCTATTGAAGAGTGGCTACGAGGGTATCAGCCTGTCTCTTGTCTTTCTCTATTTTCTTTTCTTGGGCCTCTTCCTGTTCTCTATCATAAAAGACTGAGTTGGTTATCTTTAAGAGATTTTCCAGGGTGCTTTCAGGCCCTACAACCAACTTTCAAAACTTCCCTAATATCAGGGGCTGATTGAATAATAAATTTTTCTTTTAAGATAAGTTTCCCTTCAAAAATATCCAGAGACAAGAGAGCATACTAATTAACACCTCCTTGAGCCTTTCCAGGAAAGCTGAGGGGTTCTCATCTTTTTCCTGAGTGATTAAGGATAGGTTAGTATAATTGGTAAGTTAAAAATGGTTCTTTCTAAGGCCCTCCAATATTCAGACTTGAAAATGTTTTAATCTCCATTAATCTAAAATATTATCTGGGTCCCATTTTGAGTCTTTAGTAGGGACTGCTTGTACCCGACTCGAGTATCTTTCTAATTCTTACTGGGAAGGTTCTTCTTTTTGTTTAATTAAAGAGTTCATTTTCCAATTGTTGTGCAGCATCTAACCCTGCCCTCCTTTCATTAGTTGTAAGAGTATAATTCATTATTAATCTTACATTTCTCCAGTAAATATCAACAGTATCCTTGAAACACCTCAACATATTTATTTGGATCAATCAAAATTTTCCCATATCAGCTAGGGATAGTGGCTCATTCTTGTAATCCCAGTACTTGGGAGGCTGAGACAGGAGGATTGCAGGTTCAATGTCAGCCTCAGCAACTTAGCAAGACCTGGTTTTCAAATAAAAAATAAAATAGGGTTGGGAATATAGCCCAGAGGTAGGCAGCCCTTGGGTTCCAGTCCCAGTACCACTCACACACACACAAAACTTTCCATATCAGACTTAATCTGTCTCATATCTTGGAGAGAAAAGGGAACCATATTCCAACAGTTCCTCCAAACTCACTCCCAGCAGCTTCAGCTTGGAGGGGGTAAAAGGATGCCCGGAGGCTCCCTAAACCTCCACACGAGATCCAGGCCTTCTTTGACTTAGGGACCCTGAGTAGGAAGGACACGGTGGTGCGAAAGGAGTGTTTAGGATTTCTTGCTCATTTCTTCAGATCTCTGGGGGACACAACTGACTTGGAGCTGTTACAGCCAGTGCCACTGTGTAAGATTTTTGTGAAGCTGGTAATATTCTCTCAATGCCGGGACTATTTGTATATAAGGTATTTCAGTACACTTACTCTCCCATCTGCAAAAGGCATCTGATTGTAAAATAGAATTATAACTTGTACTCACCTCAGGGGGCCATCGCCATCTCCCAGTGGGTACCTAGGCCAGCCTGGGTGCAAAGGAAGATCAAATACTTCTTTCTCAATGATTGAGGTTTAAAGGACTCCGAGTTCCTTATTATGCGATTCAATGAGGTACTGGCAGGCTTGGCAGATGGGCAGTTTTCAATCTGAATGGCAGAGGAGCAAAAACACATCCTGTAATCTATTCCTCTGTTGGATTAGTCCCAGTGCGTCCCCTGGGATAGTGAACCTGGTGCCCATTTATTCATGGCTATAAGTGGGGTGCATATACTGGATTTATCCATGCTTGGTAGCACGATGCAGAGCTGGCACCTAGTTATGACTGCCAGGTACATATGTGGTGCATCTGTGGTAGGGTGTCAGTGAGACATGAGGCCAGCATCCATTTCTGATGACTTTGGGCTCAAACGTGCTGTGGTAGAGGCACCCCGTGTGCCTGCATATGGTTCCTTAGGCCCAAGGGGAATTTTGCTCAGTTCCAAAGCAGCCTGATATAGGCCTGGAACCTATATTACTGGAAGATAAGTTTCTGGAGGGAGCCCTGGTGAGGGTGGGCACTGCTGAATCCCATATGCCCCTAATCTGTTTTTCCCTTTAGAGTAAGCCAGGTCTTTAAAGAATATTTTAGACTTCCAATTTTTCTTCCTTTTTTTTCTTTTTCTTTTGGGGAGGTTTTTTTTGATGTTTTATCCTCCTTGTGTTATTGTTTGCCTTCTGACAGGAACAGCTAATCAGTTGCAGCACAGATCACCACAGGTAGAGTGCTGGGAAAGGGTTTAGTGCTGCAAGCAGCGCACGCATAGTGCGTGGAGGTGGCAAGAAAAAATAAAACCGGGATGCATACTGTGATTACTCTGACTGGTGTCATTTTAAAACAACATTAGAAGTGGTCAAAGCCTTAGGAGAGGAGGGAGTCAGATTAAAACCAAAGCTACATTTTTCTAGCCCTGTCAAGCAAATCAATTGGGCAGTTTCACTAAACATTTTGCAAAAAGCCCCAAGAACTGAGGAACAGTTGCAATTACTCACCCTTCTGTAGACTATATCGGATGATCCCCCCAAAGATGGAATGAACATTGTCCTTTCCGGGCTCATGCCTATGCAGTGCGAAGAGTGACACTTGCGAACAACAGACATGTGAGCAGGGAGTTTACTGTAGATAATGGGGAAGGGAGTCGCGGGCCAGCTGGGCAGCTGCGAGTCTGCCGATGCACTGGGAGCTGAACACAAAACAAAGACAAGACAAGACAAGGCGCCACAGACACACAAACACTGGACAGCTTGCTATGGGAACAAGTGCCGCTTCATTCAAAGAAAGAAGGCTTTTTATTTCCACAGAAAAACAAGGATGTGACCTTGACTTAGATGGGCATGTGCAAGATAACAATCCTCAGGAGACATCTGGACTCCAGCTAAATATACACCAAGGAAACATTTTGCAGATCCTTTGGTCAGTGAATTTTATGGCAAAGAGCAGAAGCTACAAAGTAAAACAGGAAATTTACAATCAGGCATTCCAGGGGTCTTAAGGAATTTAATCATATCGGAACTTAAAGGTCGCTCAACAGCAGTCACGTATACAGAGAACATGACTAATGAGTAGCTTAACATGGCTGTACTGTGACTCTATGGCTCCTAACAGAAGGGAAGAAGAGGCAGATCACCCTTGCAGGCATTGGGGACCCTGCAGTCCCTCAGCTGCCTTCTGGACACTCTTGGGAATAGCACAAGCCACAGGCCATCAATCACACAATTCTTTCTCCCAAAGTCCATACAATCTACCAAAGAGATGTGCAGGCAGTTCCTAGGGGGTCCTCTGTTGACCCTGACGTCCGGCAGGTGTCTTCTGGTCAATACCTGGGAGTTGCATGGGCTGATGCCATCCATTACATACCGCTTTCTCTCAAAGCCAACATGACATCTGAGAGAGAAAAGCTCTAAAAGGGAGGGGTTCCCAGCATGGAGAACAATTTAGAGTGATCAGGTAGGGGTTTATATGCATCTTTGAGTGTCCTTTTCCTGTTGGGGTCTCAGAGGCAGTTTCCTGGGATTTGTATAGTGCCCTTCTTGAGTCTCTTTCTCTTGGTTGGGGTTCAAGACACTGTTTCCTAGACTCTCTGGGGGAATCTCCCGAAATTGCTTCTAGCAGGAACAACTGGAATTTTGTGAAGCTCTGGTCACTCTCAGGAGGCTTCTGGTCTTGTTATCACTTGATATTTGGGAGTTCTGGTCTTTTTAGGAGTTTTGGAAATTAGTGTCTGTTGCTTCTTAGAAATAAAGTTTTTTCACCGTGGCCCTGTGGCCCTATTTGCCTACTTCTTTCTACCTCTTCAGGATGACTTATTGAAGTCAGTACTGGGACATTCCATGGCTACAGTCTCATTACATCAACAATACACAAGTCAGAACTGCAGCGATGGACATATGGGGTCAGGTTGGTCCCCATGTGAAGCCTCTGTGACTGCAGATGAATGTTGCCTTTGACACTTTAATGTGTGCAGGGGAACTCCTTTGAGTTTTGATATACAGAGACTCACTGGGGCTCATTATGTAGGCATGATTCCTGGAATCATTTGCCATAGACTTGAGCTCAGTCTCCGGCTACTCTTCCCCACCAGGAGTGCTATCTCAGGCTTCAAACTCTAACCCTAATACATGGTTAGGCTTTCTGGCATGGACAGCCTCCAATGTGAGTCATCTTGTTGTCATAAACTAGGTAAGCACCCATCATGAGAGACCCATGAGACACCTCAGTAGCATAAAAAAATCAGGGTTCATCATGAATAACAAAGACACTCCTAATTCTCAGGAAACTCCTGATAGTTGGAAGCTACCTCCCAGGAACCGGACAAAGGCAGACTAAGCAAAGTAAGGATATCACTGCTCCTGTAGTCCAATTTATGAACTCCTCTCCTTGTGGTGACTGTCGTGGAACTAAGGGCAAGTTGGGGATGATGAGTACAACATATCCAGCCAGCTGTGACTAGGAAACCCATCACGAGGCACAGAGGCACTGTCTGGCCAGCATCACGAGGGACAAATGTGCTATCTGTCCAGCCTGTTGCCACCAAATCTTCCCTGGACGCCCTTCTCAGGAAACCTTAAGTCTTCCATGCTGACTTTGGTATTTTCTTTGGTCTTTGAGTACCTACCCCAGTCTCTACACAGTGGGGCTGCGGTTCCAACATGAGTACAAGCAGAACAAAGAGGGCATTCCTATAGTAAGGGCTCAGCACAGGTGTGAGACCGCAGCAAGGTGAGCAAGATTGTTGAGGGCCATCTTCGAACCGCACACTGAGATTGACACCTCGGACTGACCCAAGCTGTATACACAGTATTGGTTGGGTGGAATTTATCCACAAGAGGACAGATTTCAAGGGATCTTATGTAATGGATAGTGTGTGCTTTGATTTCTTCTCCACCCAGTAATGTTTAACCCTTCCTTCCTTTAAGGTTGTCACATGTCTGCATCACTGACTTTCCTTATCATAACCCATGACAATTGCTAGCTTCTATGTTTGATTAACTTTCATGATGGCTTGTTTAAAATTTCTATAAAAGCAATACTGGCTGTAAGGTATTCAGGAGAATTGCCAGGTAACTCCTCCCCAACCGCCCCACATATTATTACAATTTTTAAATATAATTTTCTCCAAATTATCCTTTTCGTGTAAGAAGACAATTTTTGGTAGCTACCTGGAGCAGCAACCTTCCGTGTCAGGACTATGGAAGAAGCAGTGTCTGCTAGCGTCTGCCGTAAGCGGCAGTCCAGCATGGGACAGGAAACCTCAGAGTTCTGGTGAGTCGCTCACACCCCTTTAGGTGTCAAGGTCATGACCAGCTTGAAAGGTTGAATTTTTTCGAGGTTGGATAACATTGGGAAATGGTTCATCTCACGGATCATTTGCTTTGCTCTTTGCTTAAGCAAGGGGCAGCTTCTGTCAAGCAGCAGACTATAAAAAATTATTAAAGTGTGTTGTAGAAGCCTGTCCTTGTTTCCCAGACGAAGATCCTGAGGAGTGTAATTGGGTAAAAAAAAGTGCTTAAATGTTTGGCATTCCAAATCATGCTTCTCTAATTAAGATTGGATATTAATAATAATTATATGTAAAATATCAAACTTAGATAAGAATTTTGTTTACCTCACCAAATATTATAAAAACTATCATACAACCAGATTTGTTTTTGTCCCTAACAATTTTATTCTATATTTTCCTATCTTTGTAATTATTGTCTATTAACATTA
The DNA here is from genome assembly GCA_004027655.1 of Graphiurus murinus. Classification (NCBI taxonomy): domain Eukaryota; kingdom Metazoa; phylum Chordata; class Mammalia; order Rodentia; family Gliridae; genus Graphiurus; species Graphiurus murinus. The sequence goes on from PVLC010029248.1 coordinate 10,832, forward strand.
CAGCTATGTGACTTCTAATATAATAACCTAAACAATTCTTTATTAGCCATTACCTAAAAACAAACTATATTATTAAAATTTAAAAATCTCTTTAAATTTAAAAATCTCTTTAAAAAAGCAGGGTGGGGAGGGATATGGGGTCATGAGTTCCCTACCGGTTCTCTTGTTACTCTTAATTTTTTTCTTTAATTGGTGATAACTCTCTTATAGTGTACCAGAGACATGCAATAAAACTCATTCACTGACTCAACTTATTCCTCAGGACTTCTAAAAAGCATCCCTTGGATGGGTAAATGGAAAGGTCTCTCTTCATTAATGAATTTGGGGAAAGGATATGCTTGTGTAAAAAATAATGATGTTTGTGTTTAAGTTCCAAGTAAAAATATCAGACCATATCAAACTGGAAATTCAGGAGTTGACTGAAAGAGTCAAAAGGCGAAAGGTAGCCCCCCAGGGAGTGAGTCACTCAAGCAGAGATGCCAAAGATGACAAGGTCACCACCCAGAGGGCTAAATCAGAATTGGATAAATTGGATTAATCACAGGCTAGAACTCCAAAAAGAACATATTTCTAATAATGTTGGCTATCATCAAGTTTGACCTGCCACCTACCATTTACTTAAATAATGCTGCATATTTGCTAAAACTACTTTGTAGCACAGGAAATGGTTCTCAATAGGAGTATAACTTTATAGGAAAATCTAGATGAGCTTCTTTTTGTGTTTAAGAGTGTGTAGTAGCCCATTCTCAAAAGTTGACTTTAACAGCGTGGAGATTATTGATTGGGGACCCCATGGGAAACCTTCTAGATGGTTTTAATCAAGTGGTAGGTCTAGATTACTAAATTAAGTTAAAATAGGATATAGCCTGTAACAATACCATTTGGGATAATGTCATTTGGCATTAGGATTTTAATAAGATCTCTTACAGTATGAATAGCAGTTATGCTTGAAAACTCTGACAAGAGATGCCCTCATCAGGACGTGTTATCACACTTAAGGAAAAGAACAAGGAGATTTATCTGGTATCTGATCTCGAGCATTGTGACCCTGACTAGAATCCCTTGCCTATACCTCTACTGCAGCCATGGCCACTCAGTTTGCCTATACTGCACCACTCAGTTCAAAATGCCAAATAGTTACAAGACCTTCAAAAGAACTATACAAAAATGTGGCAGATTCAGATTCACATCAACCAAGAAATCCTTGGAGATATTGGACAGTTAGAAGATTATGATTTGAACTGGAAAATCATTATAGGACTCATGATGGTCACAATGTTTATAAATGTTATTATAATATCACTGAATATTGTACAGCACAAATGCCATATGATTATTACAGTGTGGTAACATGTTAAAAATAATTTACTAAAATTAGATCCTTTTTTATAATGTTTCATTAGATATACTAAAATTTTAGTCTAGCCATGGGGAATACCAAATTCCAATTTTTTTTTTTTTTTTTTTGCGGTACTGGGGATTGAACTCAGGGGCATTCTACCTCCGAGCTCTATCCCTAGGCCTGTTTTTTATTCTTTATTTTGAAACCGAGTCTCACTGCGGTGTGGAGTGCCTCACTAGGTAGCTGAGGCTGGCCTCGAACCCGGATCTTCCGGTCTCAGCCTCCCGAATGGTGGGATTAGAAGCGTGCACCACCACGCCCGGCTTCCAAATTCCAATCTTTACAGACCCTAAATTCCTGGAAAGCCTGGCTGATGGTATTTCTGTTCTTAACCTTTTAAATAATTTTTTGCTCATGTGTAGGGGCTGCTTAATTTGGTTATCTTGGTTGTAATATTACTTTTTGTTCTTTGTGCCTATAGAATTGGATGAAAACAATTGATGTTTCAAAAATGAAAAGTTCCAAAGTTAATTTTACTGGCTTTTTTTTTTCTCTAAAACTAAAGGGAGGAATATATTGAGAGCCATCTTAGAACCATACACTGAGATTAACATCTTGGACTGACCAAAACTGTATACAATATTGGGTGGGTGTGATCTGTCCATAAGCACACAAATTTCAAGGTACCTGATGTAATTGGTGGATTACTATAAAAGCAATCTGGCTGCAGGAGATTCAGAATTGTCAGGTAACTCCTCTCCAACTACCCCAAATATTATTGCAATTATTAAATATAATTTTTCTCCAAATTATCATATCTGACTCTGAGTCATTTTTTATTCTTTATTTTGAAACCGCGTCTCACTAAGTTGCAGAGGGCCTCACTAGGTAGCTGAGGCTGGCCGCGAACCCGGATCCTCAGGTCTCAGCCTCCCGAATGCTGGGATTACAAGCGTGTGCCACCACAGTCGGCTTCTGAGTCATTTTTGTACAAGAAGACAATTTTTTTTTTTCATAGCTGTCTGGAGCAGCTGCTTCCATATCAGGACTGTGGAACAAACTTTTTGGTATCTGCCTGCCTGGAGCAGTAGCCTTTAGTGGTGGGTCTCTGGAGCAATCGGCATCTGCTAGAGTTCACTATTGAGGTGTCCATACAGCGGTCTGGGGTGGGCTGGCCCTGTGTAGAAGCATCTGAATTAGTGAGGAGGGCATCAGCACAGGGGACAGGGGATAGGACTGGGGAATAAGAGCCTAGCCAGGGAGAAGGTGTCTTTGTTGGGAGACAGAGTGGTGACACTAAAGGTGGGAGATAGAGACCATGCAGAAAAAAATCAAGTAAGTGAAAAATCAGGTACAAGAATCCGCTGGAGATAATGAACATGGGTTTCTCCCTGTTACAGATGTGAGAAAGAAAAGTGGACATGAAAAAAAGTAAAATGAAACCTGTGATATTGCCCTGAAATTAGAGGTATTGTTGTAAATGCATGGTTATCAGTATATATCAATATAAAAATAAATACAGAAATTCAATGGAAATAAGTATAGAGATGAATGTGTGTGTGTGTGTGTGTGTGTGTGTGTGTGTGTGTGTGTGTGTGTGATGTGTCAAAGAAAGAATAGGTGGGTTGGGATGATGTAAAGAAGGAGAATACGGCATGATGAGCTGAGGGCAGCAAACCTGGCGTGAGCTGGGAGTATGCCTGTGTGAAGGTTGGACTTTGTAAAAAATTCTATTTAGCCCTCAGTTTAAATATATCCTGTTCTACATGTGGTTCCAATTTTTCCAAGTGTTACAATAGTCACATACCCTGTAGCCCTCTTTGTTGACATGTCGTGGGGAGTAAAGACCAGAGAAGTGTGGAATAAAGATGGCCTCGTCCTCCATCATCTAACAAGGAGAGGAGCTCTCAGGAGTTCTCAAGGAGACCAGCAGTGAGGGGGATGGAGATTCAGGATGGAGCTAGTTGGAACGACTCAGGAAGCAGAGAGCCCGCAGGAGCAGCTTCAGGAGGAAGTTTGAACCTGGCCTTCCCCAGGGCGCTGGAGGAAGCTGGCTCTTGAGCATGGGGGCTGTCACCAGAGACTCGTGCCAATGACCCTCTTAGAACGTGGTGCCAAGAGGTAGCCTGAAGATAGTATCTATTCCACAAAAGACAATGGGCAGCGTGCAATGTGACAAGGGTTTGCTCGGGTTGATTGCTTTATAAGTAAATAATTTGCATGCCAAAACACAAATTTTATTTTTGCTGGTAGGTTTAGAGAACACAGTTCTTGGGAAAGATTCACTGGTTCCTCTTTTCCTTTCCTTTGCATTTCTGCCCCTCTTCTTTTGAGTTCCCATTTTTTAGATATTTGCATAGCTATATACAGTATTTTTTTTTTTTTTTTTGTACTGGGAATTGAACTCAGGGGCATTCTACCTCTGAGCTACACCCCTAGCCCTATTTTTTATTCTTTATTTTGAAACAGGGTCTCACTAAGTTTCGGAGGGCCTCACTAGGTAGCTGAGGCTGGCTGCGAACCCAGATCCTCTGGTCTCAGCCTCCCGAATGCTGGGATTACAAGCGTGCACCACCACACCCAGCTGTATAAGTAGTATTTTTAATACTATTATTCTCTCTGTGGTCCTGGGGACTGGGACTTCTGTCTGTAGACTGAGTGACTCCACATTGCGGAAGCACATTCCTATTGAGTGTCTCTGCTCTCCTCTAGTTGGGCGTTAGAACAGTTTATGACTATGTTTGCATCTCATTTGTACGTACCTTAAGGAGGAAATGACATGGATTTTCTGAAGAAAGCAGAAGTCTGTTCTCAATATGGCATCAGAAAACACTTATGCTGAAATGATTTTCCACGGTGAACGGAGGTCCTCAGGCACCAACGCAGACTCTCCCGCAGGTAACAGCCATTTTTTCGGTGGTCAACATCAGCGATGAGGTGAAGGATGAAGGGGGGCTTTGTAAACAGGGCACAGGGGGTGCTCGTGGCTGTTCTCTGAGCAGTGGTGTCAGGGAAACACAGGAGTGTGGGGTTGACTTGCTTGTAAAAGGTGGTGAGGGGTTGTAGAGGTGTAGATGGGGAAAGAAAAGATCCATGATACTGTTTCGAGGTTGCCATTTAGAGACAATTTATTGTATATCCACCTAACTATCACATTTTATTGTATATCCACCTACCTATAAATATACAAAAATGTGTGTATATAGACTTACTCAAACTGAAACCATGTCATACTGAAGTTTCCCGCCCCCCTGCCTATTGATAACATATGGTGACTTTAAGAAAATGGTTTCTATTTATTTGCACTTTTATGTTGTTGGAATATATCTGGCCCTCACCTTCCCCTCTTTGGTAGTGACTAAACCTAGGGCCTCACTTTTGCTAGACAGAGTCTTTAGCACTAAATAACATCCCAGAATTGATTTCTGATCATGAAATGGTGACTAAAAAGGCTGACCAAAAAGGCTGACCTTATCCTAAAAATGTGAGGCATGATTATATAGATTATTCTGCTGTAGTATACTGAAACAATCTGAAAGTTTATTTCAATATATAATGAGCTCGATGTGGAGCCACATGCTTGTAATCCCAATACTTTGGAAGCTGAGACAGGAGTGTTGTAGGTTTGAGGCTTGCTTTAGCCCTCAGCAACTCAGCCAGACCCTTTCAAAACAAAAGATAAAAAAGAGGCTTGTGGTATAGCTTGCAGGTAGAATGCTCCTGGGCATAACACACGTGTGTGCGCGCTCACATACACACACACACGTATATGTATATGCATATGTATATTATATTATGGAACCATTCCAATGAGTGTTAATAAAGAAAATCTGGTGATATGAAGAAATATTCCTGATACAGTGTAAAATAAAATAGATCAGAAGTAAGTCTTTATGGTATGTCAATCATGTGGAAAAATGTACGTGTATGTACATACTCTTAAAAATATATAGACACTTTAAAAATTGCTGAAAATATGTACCAAATTATTAACAACAGTTGTTCTCAATGGTGGAGTTTTCTGCTTCTGTGTGTTTTTTGTAAAGCTTCCATCATGAACATCATTTCTTTCCTAATCCAATTTTCATGTTACTTCAAATGTTCATACTATTAGTGATTGTGTGTCATGAAAGAAAAAGGAAAAGAAGAGGAAGAGAAAAGAAAGGGAGGATGAAATTTCCTGTTAATGATACTGATTTGGTTTCTCCTTTGGCTCCCATAGGTGGGGCCACCACTCACAGAAGTAATCGCAGGCTCCCCAGGCTACTGCTCACCTCCGCTCTGATACTCCTGCTGAAGACAGTCTTCTTGTCTGTTGCTGTTACCAGTAAGTTTGCTGACTGAACCAATAGTCAACATTTCCTGTACACAGAAAAAGTATATTAGAACCAGATTTCACACTGGGTTAAACCAGACATTTGAGAAAGATTTTTTTTTCCAGGGCAGATATACTTTGTGGGAATCCACTGGAAGTTTTTAAAAGTATACTTTTATTGGCGCATTGTGAGCTTACATCCTGCTGAGGTTTGGTGTGATAGAAACTTCCATGCACATAGCACCCGGTACACTTTTCTCTGGATCCCACCTGGGTCCTTCCCCTGCTCAGCCATAAAAACAACAAAATTATGTCATTTGCAGAAAAGTGGATGGAACTAGAGAATATTAGGCTAAGTGAGATTAGTCAGTCTCAGAAAGTGAAGGGTCCTATGTTTTCCCTCATATGTGGAAACTAGAGAGAAATTGGGAAGGAAAAGAGATGTCAAATGATAAGGAGAGATAGCAGTGGAATAATGGAGGGGATTTGGAGAGGAAGGGAGGAGACTTGAGGAAGGAATCAGTTCAAATAATACCATGTACATCCTGAAGCTATCAATATGAATTCCAGTGGCAATTTTGCCATTCTCTTGAATTTAGTTAACCTGTAGCACAAATAATGCAATCTATTTCCATTAGGGAATCTGAAGGGTGCAGGATGTGGTGGTGCACACCTGACATCCCAGTACTTGGGAGGTGGAGACAGGAGAATCATAGGTTTGAGACCAGTCTCATCAATTTAGCAAGACCCTCAGCAACTTAGAGAGATGTTGTTTCAAAACAAAAATAAGAAATAAAATAGAGCTAAGGGTACAATTCAAAGGTTGAATGCCCCTGGATTTAATCCCCAGTACAAAAAAAGGCATAAATGTGTGTTGGTGTTATAGTGTGAAATTCATGGGGAATCACTTTCTATTAGGAAGTGAGGACAAACCTACATTTCCTAAGTAGCAGTAACAAAGTGAGTCCTACTTGAGTTCACACACACATGTCCGGGGTGACTAGTGGGCCAGAAGATGGGAAGAAATATTCTAGGAAGGGTTCTTGAATGAATTTCCTTCTAATTATTTCTGTCCTGCCAAAGACTGCGTGAGATCTTTAAGGCTAATACAGCAAATATTTTGTTATCTGGAGAGCTTGGCTATCAGAATGTATCAAATTTTAAAATTCATAATATCAGTATACTTTTGGTAGATATTTCATTTATTTATTTGGCCATTCAATGATTATTCATGGCCATGTCATACATGGTACCAGACATTGAGCCAGAAAGAGCTACAGCACCTGGTCTCAAGAAACCTAGAAGCTTACAACACAGCGCGGGGTGTATGCAGCCAGGACGTGAGCACGAGAGGCTGCGATGGGTCACCTGGCGCAGGTGCAATGACGAGTTGAGTGTCCTCAGAATGGCACAGACATGTGCCAGCATGGAAAAGTTGGGGAAATAACAGTATGCCGGACTGGAACACACAGTGCTATGGAAGAACTAAGAATGGAGTCGGAGGTGGCAGACATAAACAGGACTCAGATCCCAGAGTGTCGTGTACCATTATAGAGAGTTTGCTTTTCCCTAAGGGTTATTTTATCAATATATTTTCCTGTTTAACAAACCAGCCTGTGATGCAGTGGATTATAGCACCTGTGTGTTTGTCTCACGCTTCCCTGTCTTGGCAACTGAGACCAGCCTCAGTTGGGAGGTTTCTCTGGTCTTAGCCAAGTTCTCTCATGAACAAAGATTAGGGACCAGTCACCAGCACCCCAGCTTCTGAGGAAGAGGATGTGAGCTGGAGGGACAGGGGCCATTTGGCCACATCTCTGCCATCATTCATCAGGCCAGCTCAGTGTGTTCACATGGCCTCTTGCTGACTTCCAGGACTGAGGTGGACCCACGCCAAGACTCTTGCCGTCTCAGTGTGGGTCTAGCACAGCTGTGTCTGCACATCCTACTGGCCAATAGAAGTCATAAAGGCATCCCAGATCCAAGTCATGAAGAAATTGACCCTGGGTTTTTTTTTTTTTACTACGGAAGCTGCAATATCACCTTCCAAAGAGGTGTGGATATGGGGAGGGTTGAAAATGGAGACTGCTTTTGTAAAGTGTCACAGTCCTGGTTAGCTCTTTAAGAAGTTTGAGCAGGGAATTGATACAATCCAATGACTTATAGAAATGTGCTTATGTAGAGGTGTGAAAATGGATTCATGAGGACAACTTACAGGTAAAGAGTGAAGATAAAAGGGTAGTGCTCAGTCAGCATTCTCAGTGCCGTGAGTCAAAATGCCTGACGACCACCAGTGAGAGGAATGAGAGGAAGGGAGACGAATGTGCAGAGTTCTGGAGGTTTTAGTCCACGTTAGGCTGGGTGATGTCTGAGAGGGAGAGAGAGAGAGAGAGAGAGAGAGAGAGAGATAAAGAGAGAGAAATGAATATGAGAATGAATGAATACCTATGGTGAGCACAGGGAGGTCGGAAGCAGAGAGAGCTCGTGAAGGGAGTTCATGGACAGGTCTATGGTCCCAAGGCCACACACCAGCGACTCACCCTCTCCAGCCACACTCTACCTTCCTAGCGTAACACCCAGTGAATCTTTCTAATAGATTTTTTTCATGGATGGAATTAGGACCCTCTTGATTCAATGGTACCACCTTTGAACATCAATGCATGAGGTCTTCCAGGGAGACGAAGCATAACAGCGAGTTCACAATCGCATTGAGAAACAGTGAGCACCTGACGGAAGGCTAGTACCAGTGAAAAAAGAAGAGAGGAGGCAGCTTCACATGGAAAAGGCAAGAGAATCAAGGAGGCAGAGGCTTGATGAACATTTATTTCTGGGATAAAGTAACTCAGAGAAATAAATATGACTTTACTCTTCTGACTTGGTAAATTCAGCAACCATGAAGTCATTTACGGTAGACAATATAGGGTGAGTAGCAGGTTGGGCAAGGACGATGATGATGTAAGTTTTGGGAATGTTGAGTTGAGCCTCCAATGTCCATGTCCTCAGTATTAAGGAGGAAGAGAACTGGGCCCAAACTGCAGCAAGTCCACTAGGAAGTCCAGTGAGATGTGGTCCTGGGCTATTCCTGATGATTCGCTAAGAGGATGGTTTTGGTGAAATGGTGGAGGCAAAGCCCAGAATGTGGTGGTTCCAGGGGTTAATGGTAGTTAGGAGTCAAGATAAAGGATTGCTGAGTGTACTGTACATCAGGAGAGACTGGAGAGTGTTGGTGCACTGAGGAGTCAGAGCCAGCTGGGATGGAAAGAGTTACAGGATGGAAGGGGAGAAAGAGGCCCTCGATCACTGTTGGGTTGTTTGTTAAGTTTTCTATCCTCTAAGGTAACTCAAACTACTCAGAATCCACCAGTTCCCCCTTCCTCCAAAGCCCCGTGCTGAGCGCATCCTGCAGGGCCAGTATTGTCTGCCCTCTGCCGCCTTCCCCAAGATGTGGCCTTGTAAGAATGAGTCTCACATTGTGTGTTGGAGGAGAGTGTAGATAAGCTCCTTTAGATGGGTTATGATGGAAATGTCATGTTCCCTCTCAAGTCTTTATCTTTCAGCTATTCCTGGAGATATCTAAGACATCAAGATCAGTAGCATTAGGATTCCATTGACAGTGGGGTCAAGGGGGAAACATTTCCAGTAAAGAAATGTTCTACATTTGTAGATTTTGTTTCTAAAAAGAATGCAGAATACCTGTAATTCTAGTATTTGGGAGGCTGAGAAAGGAGGATTGCAGGCTCAAGGCCAGCCTCCACAACTTAGTGAGACCCTGTTTGAAAATAAAAAAATAAAATAGGGCTGGGGGTAGAACTCAGAGGTAGAATGCCCCTGGGATCAATTCCCAGTACCAAAAAAAAAAAAAAAAAAAAAAAAAAAA
>PVLC010029249.1:5000-20363 GCA_004027655.1 Graphiurus murinus
GCTCGTCCTCCACAGGGTCCTTCACCAAGTCAACGTCTCGCCGACTCTCTCGCAGGGTCAGGCACTCGATGGCCACGTCCAGAGGCAGGTTCTTGGCCTGCAGGTTTTGCTCTGCGAATTCCTTCATCTAGAAAAGAGGGGGCACAGAGGCTGGCGGACCGTAACTGGGCGGTGGTAGCTCTTACCCACATTTCCACAGGGATGTCCGTGGGTGACTCAGATGGCCATGCCACCCGTCCCCTCATGAAGGGTTCCCAGACCCAGGAGTGGGGCAGGAGGGACATTGCAGCAGAGCGTGCTGGCACCGGCCCTGGCTCCCTGCCTGGGTCAGCGTGTCAATTTCAGCATCTAAGTCCGTCAGACACTTGTCCAGCATCTCCTTCCACCGGTTGACGGTATCGATCCTCTCGGCCAGTCGAGTCCTATTGTCATGTTCATCCCAAACGGTCTGTAAGAGAGTGAGTCAGATGGGGGCGCCGCTAGTTGGGTGCGGAGGAGGAGGGGGGTGTCCCTTGACCCAGCCAACCAGACTCTGCTCCCCCAACCTGGTTGTTGGTCTCGTTGCGCAGGACGCGCGCCTCCTGGCGGATCTGATGGGAAGCATCTCGCTGCCGCTCCGCATTGGTGGACAAGAGGTAGCTGTTGGTGTGCCAGTCCGGCAGCCGAAAGCGCTGACTCGGCTTGACACTCAGCGTGGCCATGGTCCCCGGGCGGAGGGTCCTAAACCCCTAGGCTTGTTCCAAGACACGCCACCTGCGGGAGGAAGGGTGCAGGAGGCCGGGCAGTGGACCATCTCTTGGTTCAAACGCTCCCTCCCCGGGCCATGCTCCCGTTCATTTCCTTCCAAGCCCCTTCCTGCAGGAAGCCTGCCGGGACACAGCCCCACTGAGCTCACCTTTGTGTCAGGCATTGGCTAATTTGTCCCCCCACCCACCCAGCCACAGGCACAAAGACCTGAGCCTACAGGTCCTGAGCAAGTCAAAGGGGGGATGGGGTCCCTCGGTGTGTATGTGTTGCCAAATGCCTAGGGTGGACCTGGGGAGGGTGGTGGTGGAGTGGCAGGAAAAATAACCCCTAATCCAGTTTCCACCCCTAATTGCAGCACCACGCCTGCTGAGCTTTCCTTTCTTTCCGGGATGTGGGCCAGGACCTAGGAGAAGGAACCCTGTTCTCTCTCCAGGACCCACGTGGGCTGGCACCGGGCTAGGGTGGCACGGGTCGCCCGCCGCTCTCCAGCCTCCAGCAGGGGTCGCAGGAGGAGGGACGCGTGGGAGGATCTGAGGTCGGAGTTTGGTGCCCAGCCTCACCCCTCCCCTGCGTGGGATCCTCATTTTTTGTTTCAGTCAATACCCTGGGCAGAGGAAGGAGGCCAGGACTCCGCGTGCGCCCCGCCGCCGCGCCCCCCTCGTCCCCTCACCTCCTCTCCTAGCTCGCCAGAGCGCCCCCTTCTTTGAGCGCTTCTGTTTGGCCTCTGGTTGCTAGGCAACATCGTGTGGCGCGGGAGGCCTCCGGCGGGGCCTGGTGGGGGGCGGGGACGCGGGCAGGACTTCGCGATGTACAACTGAACTCGTGTGTGTGTGTGTGTGTGTGTGTGTGTGTGTGTGTGTGTGTGTGTTGAACTCAGGGGCATTCTACCTCCGAGCCACACCCCCAGCCCTTTTTATTTTTTGTCTTGAAACGGGTTGCCGAGTCACCGTAGGTTGCTGAGGCTGACCTTGAACGAGAGATCTTCCTGTCTCAGCCTCCAGCCTCCCAAGTACTGGGATTACAGGCCTAAGTCACCTCCTCCTCATTCCCCGGGTGAACATTTTTTTTTTTTTTTTTTTTGCGGTACTAGGGATTGAACTCAGGGTCATTCTACCTCCGAGCTACACCTCCAGTCCTATTTTTTATTCTTTATTTTTATTTTTATTTTTTTGCGGTACTGGGGATTGAACTCAGGGGCATTCTACCCTCGAGTTACACCCCCAGCCCTATTTTTTTATTCTTTATTTTGAAACTGAGTCTCACTAAGTTGCGGAGTGCCTCACTAGATAGCTGAGGCTGGCCGCGAACCCAGATCCTCCAGTCTCAGCCTCCCGAATGCTGGGATTACAAGCGTGCGCCACCACGCCCGGCTTTTTATTCTTTATTTTGAAACAGGGTCTCACTAAGTTGCGGAGGGCCTCACTAAGTAACTGAGGCTGGCCGCAAACCCGGATCCTCCGGTCTCAGTCTCCCAAGTACTGGCATTACAAACGTGAGCCACCACGCCCAACTTTGAACATTTTAATTTTAATAAACGTTATGCATCGACAAGCTAAAAAATACCCACTGTATATTGAAAAAGTTAACGCTGCTAGATACCTGTAAACACTGCCTAACACCTGAGGCAGGGGGATTGCAAGTTCGAGGCCAGTCCTGGCAAACTAATGAGACCCTGTCTCAAAATATAGTTGATAAACCGGGTGTGGTGGCACATGCTTGTAATCCCAGTACTTGGAAGACTGACACAGGAGGATAGCAGGCATGTTTGAGAACAGCCTCAGCAAGAAGTGAAACTCATCATCCTAGTGAGACCCTGTTTCAAAATAAGAATAAAGCTGGGTGTCCTGGTGTACACTTGTAATCCCAATACTTGGGAGGCTGAGACCGGAGGATCCAGGTTCGAGGCCAGCCTCAGCTACTTAGTAAGTAGCTGCAATTGAGACCCTGTTTCAAAATATAAAGAATAAAAAATAGGGCTGGGGGTGTAGCTAGAATGCCCCTGGGTTCAATTGCCAGTACTGCCAAAAAAAAAAAAAGAACTTTCCCAGAGTGTCATACAATCAAGGTTTGAGCCCAGGACTTCATGACTCCAAAGCCAAATGCTTGCCATGACACACCACACCGGTTCTCTTTACCTAAGCCTGAAGAGCTCTAATGATGACCACACAGTAGGTTTGAAGCAAAGCTTTTCTTTTTATTGCAGTTATTAGTGGAAGTTACACTTGAAACTGAAGCTAAGCAACACTAACACCATTATTATTATTATTTTTTTTATGAATCAAGGATTAAAAAATACAACAGAGACCCTTCTAATATGCAGAATGGCAGAAAAAAGAGTGGTTCGGTCACAGGACACTTTAGTGACAGTTTGGCTCAGAAAGAATCATGACCATGTCTCTAACATAAAATATAGTGACTGAAATGTTTAAAAACCAGCTTCCTCAGACTTCTCAATCTCATCCATAAGAGTTTTTGGTAGTAGTTTTGTCATGTGACAAGCTTTTTTTCTTTTTTAAATAAACCTTTATTGGTGCAGTCTAGTCTCTCATCACAAAGTAGTTCCGAGTGACAGGGACATACATGCACACAGCACTTGGTGAGGTCCCTCTCTACTCCCTTGTGACAGTTTCACTGAAAGTAGAATATTTGCTATCAAGTTTTAAGTACTGAAAACAAGCATTTTTGTTTAAAAACTTTATTTGCCTTCTGCTCATAATTATCACACATACTCTTTTAAGGAGTTAGAATGACAGCCAAACCCAAAGCCTGGCCCCCAATTACACAGTGATAGAATTCAGCATTTGGTGTTCTAATTATACAGTGATTACATATATGTTGGGAGACTTGCTTTCCCCATTCACCTCTTACCACCAAGTTCTGATTCCTCTTAGTAAAACACGGTAGGCAAGTTTAGTATCATTTTGTATCTTACCTGGTCCTATAACATGTTACAGACTCAGACCCACTTCACTGTTTTAACTGAAGTTACTGTGTAACCAAACATTTAAAAGGAAGGCTTATAAACATTTTGAAAGTCTGCAGTCTTTAAATACTACAGTAAATTGTTCTTACTTATGAAAAGCCAACAAAAACAACAACAAAAATGTAAGGCCAGGCCAGGCAGAAGACAGAGCCACAACAGGTAGGGAGGAGGAAGTTTGAGAGTCCCATCATTTTGCCTTGGTATCAGTAGAAATATTTGGCAAGGATACTGAATGTGGAAAAGGAGGATGGAGAAAGAGGTCACTTTGATTTTATATAATAATTCAGTTTCAAAACATACTTTTTATCAACCCCCAAAAATAGTAGTTCATATCTGCAATACAAATAGGCACACATGGTCAAGATGATTAAAAAGTAAAATTTAAAGGCTACTTTTCCATCTGCAGGACATTTTGCAGGTGGCTCAACCCTTCCCACGTGTCCTGTATCTACATTTTACTCTTCAGAAAAAACCCTTTAAAAAGAATTCTAGTTCTTCTTCCATTACTTAGGGTTAAAAAAAAAAAAAAGCAGTTGTCTAAAGTGGGAGCAGTTGATAATGCTTTGTGGTGTACGTTTGTGTGTGTACTGTGTACAAAAATGTTCTCTAGAGTGAGTGGCCAGATTACAATGGAATGGTCATATTGCAATTTTAGTCTCCCAAACACTTAAAAAAACACATTGTTTTTTATATAAACTTAAAACATGATGTTATAAACATAAAAATGTACATACACATATACTCCACTGCTTTCCACAACCTACGAACGTATCCATGTACTAGTCCACACAAATGGTCTTTATTCACAACACAGAGTAATACTTTTATGGGTTCATTACTGAAGAGAGACAATACTACATATTACAGCAAAGATTGTTTAATAGTGTTCTTGACGTATCACCTAGCTATCTCACCGCATAAGGTGGATTTTTGTTCATTTTTCAGCATAAATTTCCCCAATCTTTATCTTCAGTACTCAAAAGTCTCACTGTCCTATAAAACTCATCAGATACCGTCTTTGTCAACAATGAGGTGCAAAAGCCCAACTGCCTACAATAAGGGGAGGCCTGCATCTACAAAGAGAAGAATAAATGCTGAATGTATTCATACCCTGTGTACCTAAAATGTATCCTTTATTAGAAAAAAATCGTGTCCATTGCAAAAAAGCATTGCTTATACTTGCAGTGTTGCAATTTCCTAGAAACAGGATCCCACTCCCCACAAGAAAATGCATAAACCTATTGAAATGTAAGGCTCTGCCATGGCTCATAAAGATAATTGGATCAGACACCCGATATCACCTGTAGGTGTTCAGAATTAAATTAACATAAAGAAGAAGCTTTCACTATATTTTAACTTTTACAGATACATGATGATTAGAATAAAAAAGTAAAGCAAAAGCTGGGCATGGGCATGGTGGAGCACATCTTTGGGAGGCTGATATAGGAGGATTGCAGATTTGAGGACAGCCTCAACAAGTAGTGAGACTCTCATTAACCTAGTAAGACCCTGTTTCAAAATAAAAATAGGGCCGGGCGTGGTGGCGCATGCTTGTAATCTCAGCATTCGGGAGGCTGAGACCGAAGGATCTGTGTTCGCGGCCAGCCTCAGCTACCTAGTGAGGCACTACGAAACTTAGTGAGACTGGGTTTCAAAATAAAGAATAAAATAAAGGATAAAAAATAGGGCTGGGGGTGTAGCTCGGAGGTAGAATGCCCCTGAGTTCAATCCCCAGTACCGCAAAAACAAACAAACAAACAAACAAAAAAACCCACACAAAAAACCCCCAAAACAAAACAAAATAAAAATAGGGCTGGGGTGTAGCTTGGAGGTAAAATGCCCCTGGGTTCAATCCTTAGTCTTATTACTACACACACACACATACACACACACACACACACACACACACACACACACACACACAAAGTAAAGTTCAATTCTGCAGAACCACAAGTGAAATAGGCACCCTTCCCTTTTCCTTCTTAAAAACAACCCTCTAGTTGGCATGGTCATGTACGCTTGTAATCCCAGTACTTGGGAGGCTGAGACCAGAGGATCCGGTTCCGGCCAGCCTCAGCTACTTAGTGAGGCCCTCTGCAACTTAGTGAGACCTTGTTTCAAAATAAAGACTAAAAATAGGACTGGGGGTGTAGCTTGGGTTCTATCCCCAGTACCAAAACCAAACCAAACCAAAAACCAACCCTCTATTCCAAAGAAAGGTACCAAAGTCTGCCAAGAAACAAAGGGGTAACTATCTGGCTACCACCGCCTGTGAGGCAGACTTGTAGCAGGACTGCCTGAAGACAACAGGCCAACTTGGTGTCTGACACACCGGCTCCCACATCTAGCTAGCTCAAGTACAGTTGCAGCGGCCATAGCACCACTATAGGAGTTTGGTTTTTGAAGTTATGCTTTTGCAAAGGATTGTTACAAAGAAAAATTCAGCCTGTGTGCTGGGATCTCTGGCAGGGAAGAAACAGAAGAGGACACAGATAACACCACACCATCATAAAACCTATGTTTCTCTTATACTCCGCCCCCCCCCCCCCCTGGTACTGGGGATTGAACCCAAGGGCATTCTACCTCTGAGCTACACCCCCAGTCCTACTTTATTGTTTATTTTCAAACAGAGTCTCAAGTTGTGGGGGCCTCCTGTTGTGAGGCTGGCTGCAAACCTTCGATCCTCCTGTCTCAGCCTCCCAAGTACTGGGTGTGTGCCACCACACTGGGCTTCTTTTATACTTGTTTCATTAAATGATGTATGATAACTAAAGACACTTTGACAGAGACAAATTGGAAAGGAACCCTTTATACCATACTACTTTATTACCTTTAACTTCTGAATAGTTTTCCTTTAGAGAAATCAAGCACTTTCACAAACATTATCTTATTTTCACAACAACTGAGTGAGGTAGGTGAGGGCAGGCATCATCACTACCATTGACATACAGACATTAAGGAATTTGCCAAAGAATCCAAGTCTCAGCTCATGTTCTAGAGCCCTTTCTACTCTCATAGTCATAATAGTCTTTTTTTTTTTGCGGTACTGGGGATGGAACCTGGGTGCATTCTACCTCTGAGCTATACCCCCAGACCTACTTTTTTATTCTTTATTTTTGAAGCAGGGTCTCACTAAGTTGTGGGGTGCCTCACTAGGTAGCTGAGGCTGGCCAAGAACCTGGATCCTCAGCCTCCCAAATGCTGGGATTACAAGCGTGTGCCACCACGCCCGGCCATAATAGTCTTTAGAGAGCTGTGACCTTTTAAAAGTTCCTGCATCTGAAAATACCTTAGGCCTTCTCCCTTACAGATCAGGTTTGACTAAAAATGGGTTGAATTAAAAAAAGAATTATATAAAAATTTTCACACAACAAATCAGATGTCAGAAATATAACTATACAACCAAAGTCAGAATAAATATGTGAATTAATAGGAATGAATTAGGCTAGGCATTTATTCATTCAATATAGTTTTTATGTTTAAGAAGCCCCAGTACCGCAAAAAAAAAAAAAAAAAGAAGCCATGGGTTAGGATAAAAGTCACTAGCTCCGTGGTAGAGTGCTCCTGGGTTCGAGCCCCAGCCTTCCCCACCCACAAACAAACAAACAAAAACCAAAAACCCCAAACACTGTGCTGTAATACATTATATTCCAGATATTCTGTTCGCATTTTCACATTAGCACTCTATAGGCGGCAAAATATTCCATGGCTAGAGATAATCCCTGCAGCAATAACTTTCAATCTTAATTCTCAACAATTCAGAACTGCAACTTATTAGCTAAAGTTACATGCTAATAATTTTCATTATTTTTGATTTGCCCTTTTGCCCCTTTTATTTTGAACTCTGTCTATGTGTGTGTTTGAAGAAATGAAGTACTTTATGATTCACAAATGGCATAAAAATACTGACTGTATCACAAGAATGGTGGTACTTTAGTAAATCAAAGAATGGCATGTCAAAAGAAACAAACTTTAGAACACAAACATGAAAAAGATGCTAAAATAGCCAGGCAAGGTGGCTCACACCTATACTCACAGCTGCTCACTATCTGGGAGGCTGAGGTAGGAAGATCCCAATTTCAAGGTCAGTCTGGGCAACTTAGAAGGACCCTGTCTCAAAATAAAAAAGGGCTGGGGGTGTAGCTCTGTGGCAGAGGGCTCTGGGGTTCAATCCTGAGTGCTGGGAAATAAACAGTGCTAAAATGGTCTGTCAGGTTATAACTGCTGGCATGTGACTCTCCTTCTTCCCTGAGTATTTTAAAACTTATTTACTTACAGTAGAATTCTATAGAACTGCCTCTAAATCCTTTGTCTTTTCTTTCTTTTTTTTGGGGGGGGGTACTGGGGATTGAACCTAGGGGCATTCTACCTCCGAGCTATACCCCCAGCCCTATTTTTGATTCTTTATTTTGAAATAGGGTCTCATTAAGTTGCCGAGGGCCTAAGTAGCTGAGGCTGGGCATGAACCTGGATCCTCCAGTCTCAGCTTCCCAAGTACTGGGATTACAAGTGTGTGCCACCATGCCCAGGTTTTTTCTTTCTTTTTTAGAGAGAGAAAGGGGCTGTACCTTGGTGCTAAGAAATGAGAAAACTCCTAAATATTTTTTGAGAATCTTTTTTTTTTTGGATGTACTAGGGATTGAACCCAGGGGCATTCTACTTCTGAGCTACACTCCTAGCCCTTTTATTTTTTATTTTGAAACATAGTCTCACTAAGTTGCAGAGTGCCTAAGTAGCTGAGGCTGGCTGCAAACCTATGATCCTCCTATCTCAGCTTCCCAAGTACTGACTGGGATTACAAGCGTGCGCCACCACACCCGGCTTTTTGATAATCTTAAAAGGACAAACCAGTAGAAGATTTAAGGTATTGCTTAGTATTCCTATTTTGTTGCCTTGGGGTGCTGGAATCCAGGCCTCTCACATGCTGAGCATGTGCTCTACCACTGAGCAATACTCCCAACCCCCTAGGTTTCTGATTTTTGAATTTGAAAAAAACAAAATACATACACATTTGTAGTGTCATCATTAATAATGAGATCACTCATATCTGTGAAAGATATTTGCAATCAATTGGTATTGGAGATAC
Source organism: Graphiurus murinus (assembly GCA_004027655.1). Classification (NCBI taxonomy): domain Eukaryota; kingdom Metazoa; phylum Chordata; class Mammalia; order Rodentia; family Gliridae; genus Graphiurus; species Graphiurus murinus. The sequence continues at coordinate 13,817 of PVLC010029249.1, forward strand.
AACTATATTTTACTAAAAACAAAGCTTATTCTTGTTTACCCCCAGGACCAATTAGCTTGAATCCATTAGCTTGATGGTACTGCCAAAATTCCTTCTTCATTACAACCTGCCAGTGTCTCCCCAAATCCTTCAACATTTTTTTTTTTTTTTTGTCGTACTGGGAATTTTTTTTTTAAATTTATTTTTTTTGCAGTACTGGGGATTGTACTCAGAGGCATTCTACCTCTGAGCTACACCCCCAGCCCTATTTTTTATTCTTTATTTTGAAACCGAGTCTCACTAAGTTGCGGAGTGCCTCACTAGGTAGCTGAGGTTGGCCGCGAACCCGGATCCTCCGGTCTCAGCCTCCCGAATGCTGGGATTACAAGCGTGCGCCACCACGCCCGGCTTCGTACTGGGAATTGAACCTAGGGACATTCTACCTCTGAGCTACACCCTCAGCCCAATTTTATTTTTATTTTGAAACAGGGTCTCCCTAAGTTGATGAGAGTCTTGCTACTTGCTGAGGCTGTCCTCGAACCTGTGATCCTCTGGTCTCAGCCTCCCAAGTACTGGGATTACAGGCATGTGCCACCACGTCTGGCTACAGCTTTTTAAATAAAAGAAGACTGGAAGGTTACCTCAATAGCAATGCCATGGTTCTACATAAGGATAATTACTTCATTTAATTTCCTTACAATAAGTCAGAAGCAGCTTCTCTGATTTGCAAAGACCAGATGCAGCTCTAGGTATGGGACAAACACCTAATACAGGTTTAGATCACAGAGGCTTTCTTCTTAGGTCTCTTCTGTAGGTTTGCTCTCCTTACTATGTGGTTGTGAGAAACGGGCAAATATTAAACAACTGTAAGGTTTCTATCCAAGGATTCCAGCAAAGAAACCTTATCCTCATTTTCCACTCATTACAGACTCACAATCCACCAGTCCTCCTCTACAAAGACCTCCTCTCTTCACAGATTCTTACTTCAAAGAAAAGTAGAGTCACATATGCAAAACTTTAGTAGTCTGTCTTTCTTTGGTTTGAAAAAGACCCTTAAAGGTCTAATTTAAGCTGGGTGTGGTAGTGCACACTTGTAATCCCAGTACTTGGGAGGCTGAGACAGGAGGATCATGGGTTCACGGCCATCTCCATGAACCCTATGAGACCCTATTTCAAAATAAAAAATAAAATAGGGCTAGGGGTATAGCTCAGAGGTAGAGTGCCCTTGGGTAACATTACATTACCAGCACCTGCCCCCCAAAAAGGGCTTAATTCAAGGACTGTAATTTGTTTGTTTCTCTAACCAAAAGTCATAAAGTATAGATGAGAATTTTAGGAACTAAATACCAGAGTTTTTTTTTTCCTCCTCTCTGGTCTCTGATGCAGCTTCTTTAACTTTGGACATAAACTTATGGATGTGCAGTTTTTGGAAAGAATATAACAAATGTAAAATTTGAATGACAATTTCTCACATTTGTTTTCTACTCATGAGACTGTTCATAACAGTTTTTGGGGGGGAGAAGAGGATGACCTATTACTGCATTAATACTTCTTTCCAAAGAGTTGGACTATAAACATAAATAAGCCATCTAACACTTCCCTATGATGATGTAGGGTATGATGATGAGGCTAGGTATCTGGATTCATGGAGCAAACAAGTTAAAACAAGCTCTATGTGCCAGGTTCCCATGAGCTTTCCCAAGAGAAAAATAAACACAGGACTAGAGGCAAACTCATAAGCACACTAAATATCCTTAAAGGAGGATATACACTTGCAGCAAAAATATATCTGCTTGAGACACACTTAGCTTTTACACAGTAGTAACAAATTCCTATAATCAGATTCCCAGTCTTCAAAATGTCATACACTGAGCCCCAATAATTTGGAATTTAAAATTCAAGAGGATGAGATAATAACTATCTTTTTTTGTTTTGCTGTGCTGGGGATGGAACCCAGGGCCTTCAGCATGCTAGGGCAAGCACTCTACCACTGAGCTATGCCCCCAGCCCTAAAGTTATCTTTTCTCACAGAAATAAAAAATTCTTTACCAAGGAAATTCATAGTGTAAAAATACAGTGAAAAATATATTTTACCTTCTTAAGGGAATATACTTTTTATGTGCCAGTACAAATAATTTTTTTTTTTTTGTAGTACTGGGGATTGAACTCAGGGGCATTCTACCTCCGAGCTACACCCCCAGTCCTATTTTTTATTCTTTATTTTGAAACAGGGTCTCACTAAATTGTGGAGGGCCTCACTAAGTAGCTGAGGCTGGCTGCGAACCCGGATCCTCCTCTCTCAGCCTAGCATGTGCCACCACACCTGGCTCAGTACAAATAATCTTGATCTATTCACTAGGAAACTGGAGTGACTATATATGCTTTTAATTAATATTCTATAATCATACTTTTCACTACTTTCCAATTAGTTCACATTCATAAACTACTAGGATTGAACCCAGGGGCATTCTACCTCTGAGCTATGCCCCCAGCCCTATTTTATTTTGATATGCAGTCTCACTAGGTTGATTCTCATTATTTGCTGAGGCTGTCCTCGAAACTGCAATCCTCTTGTCTCAGCCTCCCAAGTACTGGGATCACAAGTGTGCACCACCATGCCTGGTTGCTTATTAGTTAAAATTTTAACTAGCTGAAATACTCAATTGCTATATTCCTGATTCTAGTCTCCCTAGCCACTTAAACTCTGGCTTCCTCAGTGATACTCAGGGTTTTTTTTGTGTTTTTTTTTGTGGTACTAAGGATTGAACCCAGGGGCATTCTATCTCTGAGATACATCCCCAGCCCTATTTTTTATTTGTTCTTTATTTTTTGCAGTACTGGGGATTGAACCCAGGGTCATTCTACCTCCAAGCTATACCCCCAGTCCTATTTTTTATTCTTTATTTTGAAACAGGGTCTCACTAAGTTGCGGAAGGCCTAAGTAGCTGAGGTTGGTCTCGAATCTGAGAGTCTCTCCTCTCAGCCTCCCAAGCACTAGGATTACAAGAGTGTGCCACCACACCCAGGAAGGGTTAAATTTTTAAAAGTATGCTAGGAAAAGATCAGGGTAGAAAAATCTTCCATATAATTATGGGAAAAATCCCATTCCAAAGTCAATTATCAATGACTAGGTTACTTGCTATTTGTTTTTCTGGCCTATAAATATGGTACGACAATCCTAATTCTGAATGTACCTCAAGTTAAAAGAATTGTTAACAAACAATTAGTTGGCAGCTTTCCCCAAAACTGCAACCAGATAAAATAAATCCAACCTATTAGTGCTAGTTTACTACTGAAGGGGACAAAAAAAGACTTAACTTATAGAAAAGCCCCACTTCCCTTCCATGTAGAAATCAGTCTAAAGTAACTATCTTAAATGCCCACTATATAAACAATATTAAATATTCTTTTTTTTGTGTGTGTGTGGTACTGGGGATTGAACCCAGGGACATTCTACCTCCAAGCTACACCCCCAGCCCTATTTTTCTATTCTTTATTTTGAAACAAGGTCTCACTAAGTTGCAGAGGGTCTCATTAAGTAGCTGAGACTGGCCTCGAACCTGCTATCCTCCTGTCTCAGCCTCCCAAGTACTGGTATTACAAGTGTGTACCACCACACCCAGCCTTAATATGAAATATTCTAAGTTAGAAAATAGTATTATTGGTTTATTGGTAAAGATACAAACTTTATACCTTACGGAATTAGAATTTTGGTTGGTATATTAGTACACTATCTTAATTTTTGCTAATGTTACAAAGAAAGAGGAAAAGCTAGAAATATCTATAAAAATAAGCCAACATCTAAGCAAAATATAAAAGTTGCACACAAATTGCCAATAAATATAAACATGATAGAAAAATCTTAAAAAAATAAACTCATAATTGCTATTAAGACATTATAAAAATGAAAGTTTAATGTGCATGTATATTTGCAAACAGATATAGTACACTCCAAACCGTCAATATGATTTTACTATTATTATTACATAATGCAGCATATAAGGTTACTGAGGTGTGGTGTTTTGTTTTTATTTTGCTTATTTTCTGGAGGAATGCTCACCAAATTTATACACATTAAAAAAAAAAAAAACTAGGTACATGATCACTTACTGCTTCCTAGTATAGGTGATAATTGCTTTCTGGTAGATTACTGAATTTCTAGTAAGAATGAATGGTTCTGCTAGTTTTCTTTCTCTTGCTTATCTCCTCCAAAGGAGATGTTTGTTTTGCAGTGCCCTGTGGACTATACCTAGGGCCTTGAGCATGCTAAGCATGCATGGTTCTTCGGTACTGGGGACTGAACTCAGGGGCATTCTACCTCTGAGCTACACCCCCAGTCCTATTTTTATTCTTTATTTTGAAACAGGGTCTCACTAAGTTGCAGAGGGCCCAAGTAGCTGAGGCTGGCTTTGAACCTGCGATACTCTTGTCTCAGCCTCCCAAGTAACTGGGATTACAAGTGTGCACCACCACGCCCGGCTGGTTCTACTTTTAATAACTGCTCATGCCCCTCCCTTTTTTGTGGTACTGGAGATTAAACCCAAGGGCATTCTACCTGCAAGTTACACCCCAGCCCTATTTTATTTTGAGGAAAAAAAAAAAAAGGTCTCACCAAATTGCTGAGGGCCTCCCTAAATTTCTGAGGCTGGTCTCAAACCTGTGATCCTCCTGTCTTATCCTCCCAAGTACTGTGAGTACAGGCAAGCCTCACCATGCTCTGCTCTCATGATGACCACCCCCACTTTTTTTGCGGTATTAGGGATTGAACCCAGGGCCATTCTACCTCTGAGCTATACTCTAAGCTCTATCTTTTATTCTTTATTTTGAAACAGGGTCTCACTAAGTTGCCGAGTCATGATGCCCTTTTAAATAGATGCACTGTAGTAATTTTTCATAGCTCCCTCACTCTGGAGGGAGGAATCACTTAAAATATTTATTAGTTTCAAAAAAGGAGAACGTGCCTTAAGATATATCTCTTAAACTAATTTCAATGATGATTTAGCTCTGTTTACAATTAATTATTAATTAGAAAAGGTTAAAGCCAGGCGTGGTGGCGCACGCTTGTAATCCCAGCATTCGGGAGGCTGAGACCGGAGGATCCGGGTTCGCGGCCAGCCTCAGCTACCTAGTGAGGCACTCTGCAACTTAGTGAGACTCGGTTTCAAAATAAAGAATAAAAAATGGGGCTGGGGGTGTAGCTCGGAGGTAGAATGCCCCTGAGTTCAATCCCCAGTACTGCCAAAAAAAACCCAAAAAAAAAACCAAAAAAAAAAAAAAAAAAGAAAAGGTTAGGGCGTAGGCAATATATGCTGAAAGAAAGATGGTCTGTGACATAATTCCTGGCAAGAGCTTTAAGTTACTGGCTGTTTTATGTGCACTACAGATCACCTCAAACACAACTGAGAATTAAAAGGGTTAATTCTGTTAAAATTTTTTTTTTTTTTTGTGGTTCTGGCGGTTGAACTCAGAGGCATTCTACCTCTGAGCTATACCCCTAGCCCTGTTTTTGTATTCTTTATTTTGAAACAGGGTCTCACTAAGTTGCAGAGGGCCTCACTAGGTAGCTGAGGCTGGCTGCGAACCTGGATCCTCCTGTCTCAGCCTCCCAAATGCTGGGATTACAAGCGTGCGCCACCACGCCCGGCTTCTGTTAAAATTTTTGTTCTCAAATTTACAAAATAAATTTGGTGAGCATTTACCTAGATATTTTACTGTATAAAGCTTTCCTTGTTCCTTTGACCAGATTCAGGACAACGAATAACATATGAAACTGTCATATTCTTGGAATTCTAAAATAATTTATCTTTAAAATTTTTTAGCCTCATGCTATTTGAAAAATAAAATTCTATAGCACCATCTTCTGAAAAGGCACTTTCTAAAAACCACCTTGCTTTAAAAAAAAATAAACAAAAAACAGGTTTAAAATTTAATTCAGCTCTGAAAACATCTTTGCTTTATTGAGACCCTAACAGATATGACACGAGATTTTGGTTGCCTTAGACATTAGTTTCAAAGAGGAAGGGAGCCTAATGGCTGGATAAAGGATTTGAGAAGATCCTATTTTGTCGCACCGTTTGTTACCTGATATTTAACAGGGTTCTGCATTGGTAAATCTCAACCCTCCATGTTAAATTATCCTTTTATTTTTTATTTAAAATCTGTACCTTCCATACTTTAACAACAAAAGATTATATAGCTTTAATGAACAATGTAAAGATCTGTAGTACTGTTTTTTTTTTTTTTGCGGTCCTGGGGATTGAACTCTGGGGCATTCTACCTCTGAGCTATACCCCCAGCCCTATTTTTTTTTTTTTTTTTTTGCGGTACTGGGGATGGAACTCAGGGGCATTCTACCTCCGAGCTATACCCCCCCCAGCCCTATTTTTTATTCTTTATTTTGAAACCGAGTCTCACTAAGTTGCGGAGTGCCTCACTAGGTAGCTGAGGCTGGCCGCGAACCCGGATCCTCCGGTCTCAGCCTCCCGAATGCTGGGATTACAAGCGTGCGCCACCACGCCCGGCTCCCCAGCCCTATTTTTTATTCTTTATTTTGAAACAGGGTCTCACT
>PVLC010029250.1:0-20363 GCA_004027655.1 Graphiurus murinus
AGACACGGAGGGAGACCGAGGCCCGCAGCCCATCTCTCCCCAGCACACGAAGCTGAAGCTGCCTGGCTCTTTGATCGGGACCCCATGCTGTGCCTTGTTCGGGGAGTTTTTAAATTCTCTTTCATTTTATTGAGCGGCTCCCTTCCCCACCTCCCATCTCCGAGTCAGGTCTTGGGATTATTGGGTCCTTCTTCTCATTGATTTGTTTTTCTGACCTTTGTAGTAGGTACGGAAATATATGGATGGAACAAGAAAGGGAAGAAAGGGAAGAAGGAAGCGGAGCCGCTCCCTCGGGAAGGGAGGGCACTGGGCGGGGTCTCGGGTCTGGCCTTGTTTTACAGAAAAGGTGTCTGGGATGGCAGCTTCTTGGTGCCCAAGAAGGGAAGCTCAGCTGAGAAGGAAGGGCCACCGTCTGCAGGGACAGGACGCAGAGGAGCATGGCACCCGAGGGTGACACTGAGGACCTCTGTGCCGCCTTGCATTTGCTTTGCTGACAAGACCCCTGTACCAGCTCCATTTCTCATTCTTGCAGAGAATTCCTACAGCACCGTCTCCATGCTGGGCTCTGCCCTAGGAGCGAGGAATGCATGAGCTCTCTTCTTTGCCTCGCCCTAACACCATGTTCTATTAAACCCCAGATCTGAGCCAGGCGTGGTGGCGCATGCGTGTCCTCTCAGTACTTGGGAGGCTGAGACAGGAGGATCGCAGGTTCTCCACTAGCCTCAGCTACTTAGTAAGGCCCTCTGCAACTTAGTGAGACCCTGATTCAAAATAAAGAATAAAAAATAGAGTTAAGGAAGGAAGGAAGGAAGAAAGAGAGAGAGAGAGAGAGAGAGAGAGAGAGAGAGAGAGAGAGAGAGAGAGAGAAACAGATGAGCCTGATTCGTTTCTTACTCTGCAACTGGGCCAAAATAAAATAAAATAAAATAAAAAATAAAAACCACTGAAAGCCATTGTAAGCACCACAGGATCTGGGAGAAAGAATGGAATCTCTTAACCCTGAGGAAATCTAGGAAGATTAGGACTTAGTGGACTTTTTTTTTTTTTTTCCAAGAAGGGAAAGAGAAGGCAAAGAAATGGGCAAGGTTGTGAGGAAGCACATCTCGCACCCTTGACGACAACACTCAGGACGGAGACTCCTGTGGAGTGAATTCCCCACTTACCTTTTGCAATTACATTTTTATTTCCACCCGCTTGCCGCTTTTCTCAAACCAGTAAGGGCCCTTGTGTCAAGACGCCCACATTCTACCTGAGCTCACCCAAGCTCCGCACCCAGGAAAATATATCCTACTTTCAGGAGAGAGAGTTGCTCTGTGATCCTATGGTAGAGATGAAATACAAAAAATAAAATAAAATAAAAGCAAACCTTCACGGCATTGGGAGGGCAGAGGTTCCCAAGAGTAAGCCAACTCACCTGAAGCAGTGGTTCATTTTCCTACATTTTCCAAAACTCACTTTGAACCTGACTTTGGATAGACAGGTACCAAATGACTCTTGACCTCTAAGTACCCCCCCAAAAATGCCCAGGAGAAATCAATGCCTTCCTGTGCACTCCATTGTGGGTCTATCAAGGGCTGGCTAGTGAAGCTGAAATCCAAATTAATTACTCAGACAGCTCTAGTTCAGAAGTTGGGCCCCAGACATACTCATCAGCATGCAAGGGCAGCGCTGTCCCTGCGGTGGGGGGAAGAGGGGCCGAGGAGTGAGGGCCGCAGATAAAAGGGACACCACCGAGGAGGATCTTAATTGTATCTTAATTGAGTCCCACGCTTCCTCCTCCGTGCAGATCTGGAGCCTAAAGTCAAAAGGAAAGCAGCCTTTCTGCTGAGGTCCTTTCTGTGCCCCAGCCACGGCTGGTGTCCAAGATCACTGGACTGTATCGCCTGTTTAAAAACAAAAACAAAAATAAAAATGAGCATATCCTGTTGGTGGGGTTGTAAATTAGTGCAACCCATATGGAGAACTGCACGGAGGTTCCTCAAAAGACTAGGAGTGGAACCAACACACGGCCCGGCCATCATGCTCCTCGGTACCTTTCCAAAAGAATTAAAGTTGGAACTCTGGAAGGGACACGCGCCCACCCATGTTTATAGCAGCAGAATTCACAGCGGCCAAAGTACGGTGTCTGTCAACAGATATGTGGATAAAGAAAACGTGGTCTAGCCACACAGCGGAATTTCACTCGACCACAAGGAGGAGCAAAATTGTGTGGTTTGCAGGAAAGTGGAGGAAACAGGAGAACAGGGCGCCGAGGGAGATCAGCCAGGCTCCAGGGTCCTGTGTTTTCTCCCACATCGGGAAGCTAGAGAGGAAATAGCAAACAAAAGGAGTCAACTGCAGATAAGGAAGGAGAGGGACCAGGAGAAGAGAGGAAGGGGGTCGGGAGGGAGGCAAGGAGAGAGAAAAGAGAACTGCAGAGGGAACCGTTCAAATACTGCTCTACATACTACCAAGTGCAGGGAAGGAGGCCGGTCGAGCAGAGTGGGATCCGGGGGAAAGACACCAAGTGCGGTGTGAGTGTACCACTCTGAATCTCACTATGATGCAGAATACCGACGCACCGATAAAAGTATTTTTTTAAAGCGAGCTTATAGCCGAGCGTGGTGGTGCACGCTTGTAATCCCAGCATTCAGGAGGCTGAGACCGGAGGAGCCGGGTTCGAGGCCAGCCTCAGCTACCTAGTGAGGCACTCCGCAACTTGGTGAGACCCTGTTTCAAAATAAAGAATTAAAAATAGGGCTGGGGGTGTAGCTCGGAGGTAGAATGCCCCTGAGTTCAATCCCCAGCACCACAAAAAGATAAATAAATAAAAGAGGCAGAGGAGGGAGGTGAAGAACTAAATAGGCGAGTAGCTCACCCCACCTGAGGTCCCCACCAACAGGAGAGAAACCAGGGGTAGAATCTGGCTTTCAGGCACCGCACATACGTCTATTGCTCTTCTTGAACACACAGACAAATCTGGAAACTACAGGCCCACCACATCCCTTCCCCTGGCCCTTGCAGGACACAGACGCCCAACTTCCCGCAGCTGGCTCCTCCATCTCTTTGGCTGAGAGCTTTCTCTGCCACTGGAACCCCAGGCCCCACGAGGCAGGCCGGATGTACGGAGGAATTCGACACCCCCACCTCCCACCAGCAGCCTGCGGTCCCAGTGCTCCACCCTTCCGGGGTCACAGGGGGAAGGCATAGAGCCACCCAGGCTGCCCAAAGGAATGGACCCGAGATATCCACAGCAGTAACCTGCTAGATAACGCACCCTCCATCACGTGCCCTCCCCCCGCCCCCGCAGCCGCGTAGGGTTGGGTCTGGAATGTCCACCCGACAAAGCCCGTGTGTTGGAAGCATGGTCCCCAAGGCAGAGGTGGGGCTTGTGGACAAGATCGGTCCATGAGGGCTCTAAGCTGGCCGGTGGATTAATCCACTTAGCAGATTGGTCCATTGATAGTTGTGGACAGGACACGGGCGGGGCTGCCTTACCTGGATGTCACCAGGGCTGCCCCTGGCAGCATCTTCAGGCACCATGGCCTAGTAGCAAAGAGACAAACCGTCTCCTTTTCCCGACCACCTCTCAGGCCCGCGGCCGCCATCTCCCCGGATGGGGAAGGATGCAAATCTTAACCGGAGGAGGCATGAGATCTGAACCTGAGCCCAAAAGACCTTTGTAGAGATCTATAAAAATCGGATGCTCTCCCTAATAGGCGGAAGCTAGGGAGAAAGTGGGTCATAAAAGGACTGTAGAGGAAGAAGGAAGAAACAGAGAAGCAAAGAAGGCAACCTAACCAAGGTGATGGGAGAGGGGGAGGGAAAAACCTAACGCACAGGATGTACGTTCACAAACGTATCAAAGTCAATCAGTAAACCGAACATGAGAAGGAAGGAGGGGGTGGGGATAGGGTGGGAATTGGGAAAGGGTTAAACGGGCGCTGTGTGCACGTATGCCTCTACCAGCTCGTGCCTCATTAAGATGTGTGATTACAGTGCACCAATACAAAAGAAAGAAAGAAAATCCCAAGGAGACACCAACAAGGACGGCGATGGCAAAGAAGCTCCAAATTATTTTAAATTAGGTGAACATCTAATCATAAAGTAAAAGACTCACCAGGCACCCGAGCTTCAGGTAGTGGGTGGGCTTTTTCATGGAATTCACAAAATTGCTGGAAAATAAGGCGCCTCCATTAAGTCAGGGCCATGGTGCACAAGGTACTATTTGGGGCTGAGGCTGGTTTCCTGGGACTGGGCAGGTGTGAGGCAGGTACAGAAGGAAAGCAGAGAAATAGGTTGCACTTTCTTTTCTTTTTTTTTTTTTTCCGGAACTGGGGATTGAACTCAGGGGCATTCTACCTCCGAGCTACACCCCCAGTCCTTTTTTTTTTATTATTATTCTTTGTTTTGATTCAGGGTCTCACTAAGTAGCTGAGGCTGGCCGTGAACCCAGATCTTCCTGTTTCAGCCTCCCAAGTACTGGGATTACAAGCATGCGCCACCATGCCCGGCTCCCATCTGCGTTTTCAAGTCCCTGAAAGTCCTGGTTGCCCGGGACAACGAGGATCTCATCTCGGTTGTTGTAAAGTATCCCACAAGCTCTAACAGACACGGGGCTATGGGACAGGACATCCACTAGTCAAAACCACCAGGAGCTCCGCCCCGCCCGGTACTCAAGAGCAGGAAGACGGGTTCCAAGTCAAAGATGGATGTTGGGGCTTGGCGTTGGAACGGGGACCCTGCTGGACCCCGGGCCCACAGCAAAACGCAGAGCCATAGCTAACTTCCCTCAACCTGATAATGAGCCGGCCTCATTATAAGATTAGCTTCGGGGTTGAACAATACTTTTAATAATGCACGAATCGCTATGACAACCGCCCACTTTTGTACCTAAAGATAACTTCATTGAGAGGCCCTGTGTCTTATTTGAAGAGCGATGTTGTTTACTGCGAGAGTTCTACCATTCTGCCCTTCTCTGATGCCTGTAGTTTGATACAACCCGTGTGCCCACGAGCACGTGCAAGCAGGCCGGTGTGCACGTGTGTGTGTGTGTGTGTGTGTGTGTGTGTGTGTGTGTGTGAGAGAGAGAGAGCATGGGGCAGAGCAGCCCAGGAGCCCACCTCCCCTGGCAATCCTGGCTTACAGGAATATCATCCAGTCCTCAAGGTTGGTAAAATTTCTGCTGGGCCCAGGCACCCGAGCGTGTTGACATAATTATTCAGGAAGACAGGCTTGGCCAGGATTAATACCGTGATTAATTATGGTGGGAGCTTCTACAAGCGGGTGCAGGCTCCGGCGAGTCGGGGAGGGACGTGACGGCCCCCCTGGCTCTCGCCGGCTGCAGGCAGGACGGCTGGCCGAGGAGGGTGTTGGTGGGGGGGGGGGTAGCCGCACGGGCCTGACTGTAATGAGAAATAAGAAAAGTGCTGAAAAATTGATGGCGCCAGCAGATTGCACCGGCTGGCGCTCAGCGGGGGGCCCCCAGCAGCCGGCGCGCCCGGCTCTCGGTATGCTAATGTGGGCGCCTGGGCCCCGGGAAAGGGGGGAAGAAAAGCCCAGCACAAAGGAGAGAAATGCAAATGACAGGCACCAGATCAGTGCTGAGAATCCAGGATTAGCCGAGCCGAGCCGGTGCTTCCTGGGTTTAACCCCTTCTGGGCTGCGTCTGGGCTGCAGTGGGGTTGCCGCTGGGAGTCCTGGTCTGAACTGGGCCGGAGGGAAAGTGTGGTTGCCAGGAAAATGGAGTTGGGAAAATAGAGGCTGAAGGGAAGAGACAGGTTCCTGGAAGGGCGGGGGATTCTTTGGAAGGGTGGGGATCGGGGAGAGATATTGCTGCCTGGGGGTGGCAAATCCAGCAGCCCAGCTGGTAATGGGGGAACCCAATAGCTGCCAGCAGAGCTTCAAAAGCCGGGCACGCCTCTAGTTTCAGTAGTTGGGAGGCTGAGACAGGAGGATCGAAGGTTCGAGGCCGGCCTTAGCAACTTAGCGAGGCTCTCTGCTGGGGGCGTAGCTCGGAGGTAGAATGTCCCTGGGTTCATTCCCCAGTAGTACACACACACACACACACACACACACACACACACAGCTTCGAAGATGGATCAGCGGGAAGGGGGACCAGGAGGATGAAAGTGCCAGGCGCTAGGATGTCCAGTCCTTGGTCTAGTTAATGGCTACATGATGGGTACCCTGTCCTTTATGGTAAGCATGAGGCAGGGGCACTTTATGAATCTAAGTGATCAACAGTGAAAAGAGAAAGGAAAAGCAGAGAGGCCCCAGCCGGAAACAGAGTGCGTCTCAGACTCACCTTCTTGGGGAAAGAAAACAAAACTACAGCGGCAGCCTTTGCCATTGGCAGGAGTTCCCAAAGACAAATCAGGGTCCAGCGAGGAACCCCACCCTGGGATGTCTCCCTCGGAGACATTTGCTAAAACAGAGGCGCCGTCCCCAGCCTGCCTTCCTGGAGAGGTGTGCCTACTTTGGTCAGCAGTAGCTCCACAAGGAAGGAGCTGTGACAATAGAAATCCGTACACAAGTGACAAGTGACCGGATCTACAGACACTGATGGCACCGCACTACACAGACGAGGGGGGAAAGATACAGATTTTATGTATGTAATTAAATTTGTTTTTCATATATCTATGTATATACTTTCTAGCGGTATTGAGGATTGAGGACTGAGCCCAAGGGCATTCTACCTCTGAGGTACACCCCCAGCTTTACTTTATTTTATTTGCGGTACAGGGAATTGAAGCCAGGGCCATTCTACCTCCGAGCTACACCCCTGGTCCTATTTTTTATTCTTTTTTTTTTTTTTTTTTTTTTTTCAGTACTGGGGATTGAACTCAGGAGCATTCTACCTCCAAGCTATACCTCCAGCCCTATTTTTTATTCTTTATTTTGAAACAGGGTCTCACTAAATTACAGAGGGTCTCACTAAGTAGCTGAGGCTGGCAGCGAACCTGTAATCCTCCTGTCTCAGACTCCCAAATACTGGGATTACAAGTGCTCACCACCACGCCTGGCTTATTTTTTTTTATTTTGAAACAGAGTCTTGCTAAATTGCTGAGGACCTCATTGAATTGCTCCAGCTGGCCTCAAACCTGCAATCCTCCTGTGTCAGACTCCCAAATACTGGGATTACAGGTGTGCGCCGCCACGCCCGGTTTATATTCATTTTTAAAACTCTGAACAGTTGATCAGCCAACTATTAACAGTAATTCCCTCTGCACACTTGGAGGACTAGCAGTGCCTCTGCAGAGTTTGAGTTTGGGCAATATTCAAGTATTAGGAAACCATACGTAAAGACAGTGCCATTTTGAAGGGCTGAAAATGGCCAAGTCAATGAGAGTCAGGGAAAGTCTGGATCCCCAAAAAGGAGGCCATCCTCGTCTGGACTCCCCACATTCTTCTCCAGAGAAGTTGCAGCTCTCATGGCCACTCCAAACTCCTGCCCTAGCCAGACCTGTAATCCCAGTACTTGGGAGGCTGAGCCAAGAGGATCGAAGATTCGAGGACAGTCTCAGCAAATAGTGAGACTCTCATCAGCCTAGAGAGACCCTGTTTCAAAATAAATATAAAAAATAGGCCTGGGGGTGTAGCTCAGAGGTAGAATGGCCCTGGGTTCAATCCCCAGTGCCACAAACTCCTGCCCAGCTCTGCCTTTCTGGCATCTCCCTCCCCAAGCTAAGAAGGAAATATTTCCCTTGACAGGATGAGGAAGTTCTTGGCAAACAGTCTTCTCCAGAAATCTTCCTTAAGATTCTTACCAAAATCTCTGCTGTAAGTTCAAAGCACCCCCCCATACACACACACACACACACACACACACACACACACACACACACACACACACAGCATCCTGCCTGTTCCCATATCAATATTCCATCTTACGGGTGGAGCACAGAACTATAAGTCCGCAGGGGCATCTAGACCTTGCCTTGGGGGGCAGAGTGGCACCTCAGTGGGACTTGGGGACCGCCTATCCTATGTCACACTGTGCGGGGCCTCTGCCCACACGCACCTGGTCACTTCCTGATGAGGAGCCCCTGAGCTTGGCCCCCGGCCTGCAGGGACTCTTGCAGGACAGAAGCAGAGGTTGAGGTGGGGTGTGTGCGCTCGAGTGTGTGTGTGTGTGTGTGTGTGTGTGTGTGTGGTTTAATTGGCTGTATTTTTCCCCCTAAGGCCAACCAAACAACGCAGACTTTTTTATGCTAGCGTTCCTTTGACCCAGAAACTACAATCTCTGCTCCGAGAGGCAAGGGGATTACAAAACGTTTTAAAAGTCCTTCTTTTCTCCTTTTACTGAAAAGCTCCAATGAACCCAACACCCAGAAGTATTCACCGAAATGCAACAGATTAACCAAACAGCGCTGGGAAGTCACTGGGGATCTCCCTTCCTTCCTTTCCGCAGCCTCCTGTGAGCGCAGGGCTTGGGAGAGCGCAGGGAGGCAGCTGGGCAATTACTCTCAGAACAGCTGGAGCCTCAAATTTGAAAACACTGGGTGACAGTGGGCGAATCTGCACCTAGGATACTTCTCGAGCAGTGCCATTGGAGGGCATCGCTGGGAAGCGTTCCTGGCGGGCAAGGTTGGTCCTCCTCCTCCTCCACCGGTGCCCGAGCAAAGGCCGGGACCTGGAGCCATCGGAGCAGGGCGCACCTGTCCTCCCTCTCCTGCTGATCCCGAACAGGAGGAATCCAGAAATCACGGAGGGAGCTGAGGCCTCGGCCCCACAGAGGGGCAGCCCGGCTTTTGCTGTTTCACAGACATGTTTAACTGAATTCAGATATTATATACCCAATATTAAATATTATTAAGTATATATTAAATATTAATACACGACATATCTAGTGTGTTATATTAAAATGTATTAATGTATATTATATTGTATTTGATGTATCAATATGTTTATATTAATATATACATGTTTAACTGAAAATATATCTATATCTGATTAACATATATGTTAATATTAGATATTAATATATGACATATCTAATGTGTTATGCTAAAACATATTAATGTTATATATTAATATTGTGTTTGGTGTATTAATATGTTTATTGTTATTAATATTACATGTTAATATATATAAAATGTATTCAGTTAATAAATATATTCAGTATATGGCCTGTGACACTTTCACCAGTTCTTCACTCTGAGGTTGGTAAAAGAAAATGCTGAAGCAATGCCCTGCTTTTTTTTTTTTTTTTTCAGTACTGGGGATTGAACTCAGGGGCATTCTACCTCCGAGCTATACCCCCAGCCCTATTTTTCATTCTTTATTTTGAAACAGGGTCTCACTAAGGTGTGGAGTGCCTCACTAGGTAGCTGAGGCTGACCTCAAACCCGAATCCTCCTGTCTCAGCCTCCCAAGTACTGGGATTATAAGCGTGCGCCACCACGCCCGGCTAATGCCCTGCTTTTTACAAGTGATGGTTTACAGCTCATGGATGGCAAGAAGAATGCCTGCTAAATAAATGTGGGAGGAATTAAGGAATTAGAAAATCACACCCATGCCGCTCCAGAGAAAGTCAATGGTTCGGACAAGGCTTGGTGTGAAAGTCAGACGAATAATAACGTCATTTATCAGAGTCGAATGACGTCATTTTTAGATTATACAGACGTGAGGAATAACATCATCAGAGTAGGATAACGTCATTTTTAGATTATACAGAAGTGCGGAAAACGACCTCCCATCTGGCCTTCCTTAGGAAGTCAGTAGAGCACGCGCCCCAACAAAATGAGGGAGCAGCATGGCCTCCGGGTGACGACCGCATGAAGGGGTGGAGGATGGACGAGGTCGGGGCCAGGACACTTTGGGCTTAAGGAGACAGTGAAGGCCAGAATAGAAAAACAAAAGAAAACATATAGTTTTTTTTTTAACTGTAGGAAAAGGGGACCCCCGCAACCCCCAAAAAGCAAAAAAAAAAACAAAAACAAAAAACCTGTGCCAGGAAGCATGCTATCACAGTACACTCACACAATAGAACCGCTGCCGATTTTAAACTTTTAAAATCGGACACAAACAAGGAGACTTTAAAGAGCACAATATGTAAACACCTTTCACCTTGACCGTGTACACATCCCTGTACCGACCACCACCGTGGGCCTGGAAGGGGTAAGAGGCGGCAGGGGTGTTAACACCTTCGCCTAACAAGGGAGGTGCCGATGTTGACCAAAGTAAGGTGTAAACAAGTCACCAAGGTCACAAAGGGAACCCAGAGGACAAAAAGATGAATATACTGTACTGTCAAGAAGGAACAGAGAGGCCGGGCGTGGTGGCGCACGCTTGTAATCCCAGCATTCGGGAGGCTGAGACCGGAGGATCCGGGTTCGCGGCCAGCCTCAGCTACCTAGTGAGGCCCTCCGCAACTTAGTGAGACTCGGTTTCAAAATAAAGAATAAAAAATAGGGCTGGGGGTGTAGCTCGGAGGTAGAATGCCCCTGAGTTCAATCCCCAGTACCGAAACAAATAAATAAATAAATAAACAAAACCAAGAGCATGTGTTACCTTGCTTCTCAAAACCCACGATAAAAATAGAGCTGAAAGAAACGCAGCAGCCACTAATTTGGGGATTACCGCCATCCCTGGGTCTGTGTTATCTCGACTTTACAAAACCTATTGACAGAGTAAACGGGAAGGCAACCCAACAATTAAAATGGGAAGTATCGATGCCCATAAGTCTTAGGTCTTCTCACTCCGAAATCGGCGTGTCTCTTCAATTATTCATGTTTTCCCCCGTGTTCCTCCGTAATGGTCTTGTTGTCTGCGCATATATTGTTCCTGTGTGTGTCTTGATGGGTCTCTCCCCGAGACCCTTAGATTTAGACCGCTATCTTGAGTGGGAGCTTTCAAAAGGAAGATTTATAACCGATTATTGCTGCCATGAAAAAAAAAATCATTGATTTTGTTATTTTCAAATATGACCCTCATACTGTAATCTCCTAGTGCTACAAAGAGCTTTTCAGTCAATTCTCTTATTTTGTTTTGCTGTTCCAGTTGATAATATTGAGGTAGAATAGAAGACATAAAATTTTAGGTAGAAAGGAGACAGATCGGGAAGAAAAGTATAGTTTTCAAATCTAAAAAACGTCCTAATCTTTAGTTTCGTTTTAACAGAGCTTGTTTGCTCTTTGGCAAAAGCCAGGCCCACTTTTTTTTTTTTTTTTTTTTTTTTTTGGGTACTGGGTATTGAACCCAGAGGCATCCTACCTCCAAGCTACACCCCCAGCCCAATTTTATTTCTTATTTGGAAACAGGGTCTCACTAGGTTGCTGGGAGCCTCGCTAAATTACTGAGGCTGGCTGTGAAACTGCGATCCTCCTATCTCAGCCTCCCAAGTACCGGGATGACAAGTGTGTGCCACCACACCTAGCTGAAAATGGACTTTAAAACTGGACAGCTCCCATCCCAGGGTGGAATCACACACACACACACACACACACACACACACACACACACACACACACACACACCTCACCTGATGAGGTAGCCTTGGGCCTGGGCTGCTTGGCTTCTTTCAGCTCCCCACTCCCTCAAATTCTCTAAAGGGAATGAGAACATCTCCCATGCAGGGTCGTTTCTGAAGTTAAAGGGGTGCTCCTGGCCTGGCCCTGGCACAGTACCTCCTCTTTCTTTCTCCCCACTTCTCCACCTCCAGCTTCTTTGTCTAAAATGAGACGTAGTGAGAGTCCTGGGAGGCGGCAGAAACCCACAGACCTGAGTTCTCCACAGCGAAGGTAATTTGATCTTCTTCCCGAGCTCAGCTCAGAGGAGACTCAGATGTGCTGGGCCCCGGCCCTGGAGCCGCGGGCTGAGCCATCTTAGGAGACAGCAGCCTCTGAGGAACAGGAGGAGTCCTCCACCCTCCCCATCGGCGGCTGGGGAATCCTCAGCAGAGGCGCTCGGTGTGCAGCACTGGCGCCCGGCTGGGACTTCCTCCCCTGCGGAGATCAATCCTTTCTCCGAGGAGTCTGTTCAAAGCCCTTCGACCTTCCAGCGAGGCACCCACAGCTCTATGCAAAATATTTTTTTATTAACATTTGGACAAGACAAAGGAATGCATTACCACGTGGCCACATCTGCAAGCAGCAGAGAGACCTTCAAATCGCTTTGAGTCACACCAAAAAAAAAAAAAAAAAAAAAAAAAAACCCACAAACAAGAGCCCTCCTGCAGCCTGTCTCAGCCGACAGAATGCCAATGATCCTGATCAGCGTCCATGGGACTGTCCGTGCGGTGCACATGTCAGCCTTTTCTCTGTCCCTCTTGGTAAACCACCTTCAGCAAGGACACGGAGAAAAGCACAAATTCAGAGCAACAGGTTTGCCAGGCGTGGTGGTGCACGCCTGTAATGCCAGTACTTGAGAGGCTGAGACAGGAGGATCACAAGTTCAAGACCAGCCTCAGCCACTTAGTGAAGACTCTCAGCAACCTAATAAGACCCTGCTTCCAAATAAGAAATAAAATTGGTCCGGGGGTATAGCTTGAAGGTAGAATGCCTCTGGGTTTATTGTTTTGTGATACTGGTGATAGAATCCAAGGGCATTCTACCTCCAAGCTACACCCCCAGTCCTATTTTTTATTCTTTATTTTGAAACAGGGTCTCATTAAGTTTCGGGGGGAGGGGGGGCTCACTAAGTAGCTGAGGCTGGCCGCAAACCTGCCATCCTCCTGTCTCAGCCTCCCAAGTACTGGGATTACAAGCGTGCGCCACCAACTTGGCTGTTTTGTTTTTTTCGATCATTCTCCTCTTGATAAATATTTGGGTTGTTTCTCTCTTTCCACAATTACAAGCAGTGCAGAGTGAGCTAGGGCATAAGTGCCTCTGGAGAAGACGTAGACAGACACGGGTGATTGCCGAATCATGGGCACGCCTGCCTTACATTTTAATAGTCGATGCCAAGTTTCCTCCAAAGTGGCTCAACTAAGTACCTCTCCCACAGTAGTGTGTGCGCGCCCGGGTTTCCACACTCTTGCCAACACTCAACAAGAACTCCTGGAGTCTGAATCCTCTGTGTGAGACACTGATGGGCTGGGGCGGTGCAGAGGAGTCGACACAGAATAGAAGCCCCATGGGACATGATACCACCCTCTCTGGAGGCCAGCAACTCCCACGAAGCATGGTGGAAATCAAAAGCCGTCGAGGGATGTTCAGATCTTACCCATGGCCAGTTCACCCTAAACTGTAATCTATGGAGCTGGGCGTGGTGGCACACACCTGTAATCCCAGTACTTGGGAGGCTGAGATAGGAGGATCGGAGGTTCGAGGACAGCCTCAGCAAGCAGTGAGACTCTCATCAACCGAGCGAGACCCTGTTTCAGAATAAAAATAAAAGATAGGCCTGGGGGTGTAGCTCAGAGGTAGACTGCCCCTAGGTTCAATTTCCAGTACCACAAAGCACCATCCTCATCATCGTCGTCCTCATCACCACCAGCATCAGCTTCATCACCACCACCAGCATCATAATCTTCATCACCACCACCACCATCATCATCATCATAAACTTCATCACCACCACCATCGTCGTCGTCGTCGTCATCACCATCGTCATGTGACACAAGGCTCACAGCCCAGCTGCTCTCCCTCCGCCTCCAGCCGCCCTGTCCTGAGATCCGTGGTCCCCAGCCTCACACGAACTGAGTCCAACACTGTAAGAAAAGGAATCTTTCCTCTAAGTTATGTGGTCCAATATTTAGATTATTGCTACAAGAATGCTGACAGAGCTGAGCGTGATGGTACACCCTTGTAATTCCAGTATTGGGGAAGCTGAGTCGGGAGAATCACAGGTGTGAAGCCAGCCTTAGTAACGCAATGAGATTCTCAGCAACTTAACAAGATCCTATTTCCAAATAAAATAGGTCTGGGGGTGTGGCCCAGAGGTAGAAGGCCCCTGGGTTCCGTGCTCAGTATCACCAAAAAAACAAAACAAAACCAGAATGCTGATGGATACAAATGCTAATATATGCTAAGACCTGCCATAATTCTAGCCTAAGAGTGTGACGTGGCAAATTCTATTTAATTTTCAAAATAAATGACACCTTTCCTTATTATACATAGGTATATATTTGGCTATGTGTATCCAAAAAAAAGTTTTTAAATACTCATGCCATAATAACCAAGTAGTTCTTCTATATATATGTCCCAAGAAAATTATTTTTTAAACTTATAAAAATGTAAGTGCTTCTGGGCGTGGTGGCATATGCCTGGAATCCCAGTACTTGAAAGACTGAGACAGGACTATTGTAGGTTCCAGGCCAGTGTGAGAAAATTTAGCAAGACCCTGTTTCTAAATAAAAAATAAAATAGGGCTGGGGCTGTAGCTCAAGGTAGAATGCCCCTGGGTTCAATCCCTAGTACCTGCACACACACACACACACACACACACACACACACACACACACACACAAATTTAAGCACAATGATGTTTATTCACTGTTTAATATACACACCCCAAATGTAAGCTGCACAACTATTCAAAAATAGGGAATTAAATAGTTAACTATATCAATTACAAATTGTTACTTCAATAAATATTAAATAAATTGAACTACTAAGAACTATTTGCAATTATCAGAAATTGTGTATTGTCATCGGCAAATATTCAGAAAGTAGTGTTAAAATAGAAAAAAAAAAAAAAAAGAAAGAAAGAAACTACCAATGTGTATTCGCCTGTTCATTCACTGTGTACCAAACACACATTGAGCACCAGCTGTGTGTCAGGCCCTGCACGGGGCCCAGGTTTTAAAATCACAACCAAGGCACGCTCTCTTTTTTTCCCTCTTACCTGCTTCATAAACTGCACAGATAAATTCCTCCAACTTGGATCTCAGCAAACCATTAATTCTTCTGGGATCTTTGGGATTTCACAATCCCCAATGGATTGTTTCTGATTCCTAAATAGACCTCTGTCTTTGTTTCTGACCAGTGCATGCTGAAATTCTTTTCCACCACAGAAGCCAAGGACCCCATGGAATTGTTGTGTTTTCCCACAACAGAAAGACTTGATCATCCTGATGATAATGTCCCAGTCCTCCAGATCTGACCTAGCTGAAGCCAAACTTCTGCCTGGACTCATTATCTATTTATCTATCTATCTATCTATCTATCTATCTATCTATCTATCTATCTATCTATCTAATCTATCATCATATATCTAATCTGCCTACAATCTATCTAATCTATCTATCTATCTATCTATCTATCTATCTAATCTATCTACCATCTATCTATCTATCTCACACACTTGAGGATAGTTAGGTCCACTTCTCTAAAAAAGTATATGAAATAAGTACTCATATGCAAAGAGTTTAGTTGAGCGGTGATCCCAGAAGCACCATCAGGGGAATGGGCAAATGAGACAGAAGAGGCAGCCAGTAGGGATGCGTCTTGAACAAGAACAGCAGTTCCCCTGGACTCAGTCCCACTCGGGAACTCTGGGAGACTCCTGCAGCACACATTCACAGCAATGCCACCCAGGGGTGAAGGGTTAGGGTACTGAGCGCCTCTCCTGCATGCCATGGTGTTGGGTTCTCCCCAGGGATCATTGGGACCCCTTCCTCTCTGACCCACCATGAGAATGGGTCAAGGAAGCTCCTGGGGCAGGGCGCCAGGGGCTGCTATTGGCAGGCAAACTGGGGTGCAGCATCTGGGGGAAACGGGTGAGATGCTCTTGGGTTTTGTTGTTTGTTTTTCTGCAGAATAATGATGACCCATCTAGACTTCCTTCCATTTGCAATGGGAGAATATCCTGACCAGTATATATGATACTGCTGCCCAAGCTAGGGGTCAGCCTAGGGAACCTTTATTTTTATTTATTTATTTATTTTGCGGTACTGGGGATGGAACCTGGGGGCATTCTACCTCCAAGCTACAGCCCCAGTCCCATTTTTTATTCTTTATTTGGAAACAGTGTCTCACTAAGTTGCAGAGGGCCTCACTAAGCAGCTGAGGCTGTCCTCGAACCCGGATCCTCCAGTCTCAGTCTCCCAAATGCTGGGATTACAAGCATGTGCCACCACGCCTGGCTCCTAGGGAACCTTTGAATGTCCCTGGCATAGCACAGCCCTGGATTCTTCCTCAGCCTAAACCCATCCCAGACATGGCACCTTCTTGGTTACGAGGAGAACTCTACCTGTCTTCTGTGCCCTGCATTCACGCTGGTCCTAGCTGGCGTGGTCACCCACAGGACATCCCACCATGGTGGACGTGGTCAGCCCTGCAGCCTCCCCGAGGAAGCTGGTCCTCCAGGAAGCCCGCTCCACCTCCTACAGCTCCCTGTTCCATTGGAGGCCCTGTGCCCCAGGCCTTTCCCTGAGCTGGGGTGACCACCTGCAGAAGCCACAGGGGCTACCAGCAGCCCCCACAGCCTGCTGGCAGCTGCCCAGAGCCGCTCTCTTTAACCTGCCCTGGAAAAAGCATGAAGCTCCCACCCAATGAGGTGAGGGAATGGTGGCCCCAGTCCTCCCAAAGCGAAGGTCCAAGGTGCAGGGGCCAGGAATCCACATTTTGGCATTTTGGCTTCAGCAGTCCTGTCCCCCACCTCAGAAGGACGCCCGGACAGAGGGAGGGCAGGCCCAGCACATGCCTCTTCTAAGGGTTTGCTTCGAGGTGATAAATCTCTCTCATTTCTATTGTGAATGAGATCTTTCTTTCCCATTATTTTTTTTCTAAGTGGATACTGTTGGAAATAGGAAAGGTATTGATTTTTGTCCATTTATTTTGTAACAGGCTGCCTTACTGAACTCTCATTATTTCTAATAGTTTTTTAGTTCAATTCTCTCAAAGGGAGAAAACACACACACACACACACACACACACACACACACACACACACACACACAACAGTTTCGGCAATGTGACAAAGTTGACCAGAGCCCATGAAATCAGTCACCACTGTTCTGCGTGTTCTGAGAAACATATGAAATCAAGACAGAAGCAAAGCCCCACCTGGGCTGCACACGTGTCTTCTGTTTCCATTCCCCCTGCCCCCCAGCTTACTGCGCCCCTGGGCCCAGGCCACTCTCCAGGGTAGTGAAGAGAGTCTTTGAAGGGCTGGGGACTTAGCTCAGCAATAGAGCACTTGCCTAGCATGCACAACTTCCTGGTGAGGTTGAGTAGAAGAAAGAAATAAATAGAAAGGAGACAAAAAGGAAAACATAACCTTAATATGGAAGCCTGGGGCAAAGTCCCTCAATACCCTCCCTCCTCAGCCAGGCCTGTTGGTATCAAGTTTCTGAGGAATTTACAGGTCTTTAGTGATTACCCCGAGCCCCCGCTGACTCCGCTCAAAGGGCTACCTACTGATCAGACAACGGAGACCACAGGCAAGATCCAGAAAGGTGTTCGGACGCCATACTGGAAACTCACTGATAAAACACCTTGAACTGCTCATTCTCCAGCCTAGGGACAGTTGATTGCAGGAGAGCTATCTGTTGGTCAGAGGACAGAGGTCACACAAAAGAAGAATCTCCTTGGGTACTGGTATAGTTACGTATAGAAGGACCCCTTAAAGAGCTCATAAATTGGTGCTTGAATCAATGTAATTGCATCCCGAGGACTGCGATCCCAGCAGTGGATAAATCCATTGTAATGGTTTTATCTGGGTGGTGGCCTGGTCTGCTAGGGTGGGGGTGGGTCCCTGGGGGCGCATCCTTGGGGGTTATACATGGTTCCTCCTCCCCCTGCTTGCTCCACCGCTTGCTTCTGCATCCATGATGCGAGGAGCACAGCCCTCTCTCCGATTCCCACCACCTCCATGCCCTGAGATCCGAGGTCCCCGGCCTCACGAGAACTGAACCCTACACCGTAAGAAAATAAAGCTTCTTTCCTCTAAGTTGCATGGCAAGTCTTTGGATTATAGCTGTAAGAATTCTGATCGAAACAGGCACTGGTAGCCATCTCACCTGTAAACGTTTAAGAATAACCTCCTTGGGCACGGTTAGCCATCCTTGAATAGTTTAAGCAAGGAGATAGCTATTGAGAAGACCCGATTAGGACCCTGCAGATGACCAAACACCCTCAGTCATCGGTGACTACAGGACTGACGTCATCTGCACCCACCTCCTCCTGCCCACCCCTCACAGATGTCTCCTATACTAGGAAACCAGTGAGCCTCCAGATGTGTCTCTCACACCCTGGAGATGCCTGCATTCTCTCCTGAATGTGTATTTCTCACTTTCCTAAATAAATAAATAAGCCTCTATGACTCTGGCAGATGCTGCAATTCTTCTGTCATGTAAGCCAAGGACCCCACCACTCCTGGATGTGTTCCCTCCTCTCCCCCACTGGGAACGCCACCGGACCCTTCATGGATTCAGTCCTTCTCCTGAGACACTGAGATTGATCCCCAGCACTGGAAAGAAAGAAAAGAAAATACTCAGAATGTCCTTTGCTAGGGACCAATGGCCAACCCTCCAGTCTCCCTAGACTGTCAAGCCCAGGCAGAGTTCCTCACTGTGAGAGACCCTGGGCAGGGGCTGCCCTCTGAACCTGAGCCCAGCCTGCCAGCCATGCCCTCCAGCCTGGCTCAGCACCTACTGTGTGCAGGGCTGGGAATAGGAAACTATAGAATGTCTGGTCCCTTCCTCATAGGGCTTCCGAGCAGAGCGCAGCCTCCGGGTCTTGCCAGACGTTGTCTTACCAGATTGAGCCCGAGACTCTGATGCCTATCTTGCTATTGGCTTTGTCTTTCCTTTGTGGGATGAACCAAGAGTCAGCACTCTTCCCAGAGCCCCTCCTATCCCTCTTGCAGGTGCCGTGCAGCCTTCCCCTGGCTTCTGTGCGATCTTGCTTCAGCCGCCTGCACCTGCCACTCCTGGTGGAGCACAGCCCTGGAGGGCAAGCGTTGCGCTACCGAACCTGCAGGAACGGGCAATGCCTGCGAGCCAGGTCCGCTCCAGGCAGCCCTGGGTCCAGTGACTGACGGGTGCCAGCACACTGGGCTCCTAGAGTAACCCTAACCCTAACCCCCAAGCTCCCCTGCAGGATAGGGATGACGCTACAGCCGCCCTTAGCCATGCCCCAGGGGCACTCCTTAACACATCCCTCACACAGAAGCCCTCCTCTCCGGGCGGAAGCTGACCAAGACCCAGCAAGTGCTTGACCTCCCACCACCACAGTTCCCCCGCCCATCTGTCAGGTGGGCACAAGTAGAAAGTCTCCTGAGAAGCCAGGCGTGGTGGCGCAAAATTGTCATCCCAGTACTTGGGAGGCTGAGACAGGAGGATCGCAGGTTCGAAGCCAGCCTCGGCTACTTAGTGAGACCTTGTTTCCAAAAAAAGAGAAAGAAAGAAAAAAAAAAAAAAAAAAAAAGCAGGCTGGAGTATCTAGCTTGGAGGTAGAATGCCCCTGGGTTCAATTCCCAGTACCACAAAAATAAAAATAAATAAATAAATAAATAAATGAAAGTCTCCCAAGAAAAGGATCCAGATTCTGTTACGGACTAAATTGGGTCCCCTCAAAAAAAAAAAAAAAAAAAAAATTCTTTTATGTCAAAGCCTTAGCCCCAAGGTAACTATAGAAACATGTTCTCCAAGGAGGTGGTTAAGGCTAAATGGAGTCTTAAGGATGGGGCTCACACCTGAGGGGTTGAGTGTCCTTACAAGAAGAGACACTGAACAGCTGGGCGTGGTGGTGCACGCTTGTCATCCCAGTACTTGGGAGGCTGAGATAGGAGGGTCACAGGTTCGCGGCCAGCCTCAGCTACTTAGTGAGGCCCTCCACAACTTAGTGAGACCCTGTTTCAAAATAAAGAATAAAAAAATAGGACTGGGGGTGTAGCTCGGAGGTAGAATGCCTCTGAGTTCAATCCCCAGTACCGCAAAAAAAAAAAAAAAAAAAAAAAAGAGGTCCTGCTAAGTTGCCGGGAGTCTCTCTGCGTTGCTGAGGCTGTCCTCGAACCTGTGATCCTCCTGTTTCAGCCTCCCAACTACTGGGATTACAGGTGTGCACCACTGCCAGAGACCGATTAGCTATACTGAAGCCATTCTGTGAGCTCTCCTAACTAACTACATAAACTTTACATGACCTCTGCTTCCTTGGAAGCTGCTTACCTCTGTACAAATAATCTTCCTTAAACATCCTGCATACCCTCCCACCATTATCCTCTCCTGAGAACCGGATCAACTTATGCCCCTCTTTTATGACTACAGAAACTGCCCAGCTGCACGTATTTCTCCTGCCTCCCCCTCCCTTAGGAATGTACCTTTAGAGATAACAGAGAGTGAACCCATTCCTCTGCCTCAGTTTTACAACATTGTATAAATTGAGCTGCGGAAAAATAAAGCTTCAGAGTCTGACACTGCACTGCAGGCTCTCCGTGTCTTTCTTTTTCATCCCATTGCATAGGTGGTCATGGGCACCCCCTGAACCCCACGTTCA
>PVLC010029251.1:0-20346 GCA_004027655.1 Graphiurus murinus
CTCCTGAATGCTGGGATTACAAGCGTGCGCCACCACACCCAGCTCCCAGCCCTATTTTTTATTCTTTATTTTGAAACAGGGTCTCACTAAGTTGCAGAGTGCCTCACTAGGTAGCTGAGGCTGGCTGCGAACCCGGATCCTCCAGTCTCAGCCTCCCAAATGCTGGGATTACAAGCATGTGCCACCACACCCGGCTACTCCTTGATTTTTAAGGCAAGCACAGCCCCAATAATAGGATAACCCCAAATAATTATTTTTCAAGCTTAAGTTATGGAGATTCATTTTGCACTGAGGCATTAGGGGATCGTGACATGGACTAGACATTTAAATTTCACTCATATTTGACTACTTTTCTCCCTGCTGCCCCCCCCCCCCCCCCGCAAGTAAAGTTGTTGACCTCAGCTATTCTTGCTGCACTTTCTCAGTTAGATATTTTCTCTGGGAATCCTAATTTTGAAGGTTCAGAGTTCCCGAAGTCACCCAAGAATTAGCATTCTGAAATCTGTATAATAGCAGGATGAATATTGTCAGCATTCTAGAAATGGAGATTCTCAACCTTTTTAATCTTAGCACTTCTTTATAATCTTAAGACTTATTGTGGGCCCTAGTATGGGCTTTTATTCATATGGGTTATGTCTCTTGATAATTGCCATATTAGAAATTAAAATTGAGACCCTATCAAAAAAGCATATGCAAGCACACAGTCCATGAGCCGTTGTAATCATCACATGGCCTCTGGAAACCCCTGCAGTCATGAGAGGATGCGAGGAGAAAGGACACAGCATGTCCCAGTGTTAGTGTGCAAGTCATGAGGCTGCCCATCTTCCTGAAGGTTTCCATCATCCCTACCAGGATTGCACCCTCAGGATTGCTTAGAAGTAGGATTATTACAGTCCTTGGCTTATAATGAGTCTGTAGTACATGCTTATTGGAAGGGTGTGGATGAAATGATAAAGATCAGTAAAACTACAACAGAGGAACTGGAGAATAATATTATTAAGTATATGTTTTATGTATGTATCTATATATACTTTATATACATTCATAAATGTTTTATAACTTTATATATTATGTACATGATTTATATAAATATATGATTTATATTTATATATCATAGTATCTTAATATAAATAATACATGTTATTTAACATATACTTTCTATTGACAATTATATATTAATATAACATGATTACTGTTTGTATTCTAAATCTATATTAATATTATATATTATGAGGAATATATAACATAAAGAATAACAATATGAACATTCTTCTTCACCAGGGAGGATTATAAGATTAATATTCTCTGACTCCCTTGCTGTGGCAGTTGGAGCAAACTGATAGCATACTCTAGCAAAATGCTGTCAGCGTAGCTGATGTTCCTCACCAATGTCCATGGACACAACTACATAGAAAGCTGTTTCCTGTTGACTTGGGACAGATAGAAATATGGAGAGTAAAACAAGGAAATAAGCAATATTAGGGTTTATTTCAAGACTAATAGTTTACGGTTGAGTCCTAAAAGCTGATTGCCACTCTCTCTGTCTCCCTGTCTTTTTAAATTATAGACTGAATGAACAGGTAAAATTGCTTTGATGTCTTTAACGTGAAATGCAGGTGATGTGTCTTTGTTTTTAGTAATGCTAAGTGGATCTGCCAGTATTTTAGAATCATGATGTATTCATTTGTTATACATCAGTCAAAGAAAGCTCAAAGCTGTAACACAAATGTGGTGTGTACCCCACTCAGCTTTTTATTTTTTGGATGGCTGACATGCTGATCTTTGTCCATGGCTTGAATCAAGCAGCTAAAAGGTTCATGTGCTCCTAGCTTTCCTAGTTTCTCTGTAGCTTTTTTTTTTTTTTTTTTTTTGTGGTGATTGTTGAGCCACAGAAAAATATCAGTTCACACTAAAGTTTATTTCACATCATTTACTCTTTTATTTATCTTGTCAACACCCTGTTATCAGATGATAGAAATTTGACTTTCTCTCCAACTGAAGTCTTTCTTGCTAACCAGATCCCTTTGTTTTAAGTCAACAGAATTCATTTTTAAAAAATAATTCAGAGTTCATCCCAGGAGCCTATGGGATGTTCTTTTGAACCTGAAGAATTTATAATGCTCCTGCTTTCTGAGGGAAATGTCAGAATGTTCAAGACTAACTAGTAAGTCACTCTTGCTTTTTGCTGTGGGCACCACTAAAAAATTTAGCTTAGTACAGCTGCATAACAATATTTTCTTATGGGCTTCTCCAGATTTAATTTTACAAATAAAAAAATGAAAATGCCTTTCTTTTTAAATGCTGTGGGTAGAATTTTAGAGCATTTTAATAGATCACTAATTACATTAAAAGTTTAAACTTCAAGAGCAAGATTTTAATGTTCTCTTACTGTCAGCATTTATTGAATTTGTATCTAGTTTTAGCCACTTTTTTGTCCTTGTCCATTTCTTTTTCTCTCTTTTTTCTAGTTCTTTCTTTCTTTTTTTTTTTTTTTTTTTTTTTTTTTTTTTTTTTTTTTTTTTTTTTTTTTTTTTTTTTTTTTTTTTTTTTTTTTTTTTTTTTTTTTTTTTTTTTTTTTTGTGGTACTGGGGATTGAACTCGGGCATTCTACCTCTGAGCTATGCCCCCAGCCCTATTTTTTATTCTTTATTTTGAAATAGTCTCACTAAGTTGTGGAGTGCCTCACTAGGTAGCTGAGGCTGGCTGCGAACCCGGATCCTCCGGTCTCAGCCTCCCAAATGCTGGGATTACAAGTGTGCGCCACCACACCCGGCTTTAGTTCTTTCATTTTTATTAAAAACAAACAAAAAAACACTATTAGGGAAGTATTAACTGTACAAAATCATGAGTGATTTTAGTGAATTTGGAAAGGGGCTTTTCTTTTACATCTTGACTGAGAAAGTAACCTTGAATTTGGCAACCAGTATTTTCAAAATCATAAATGGAAAGGACAGTCTTTGTGACTATAAATGTAGAATCCTGGGATAAATTTAAAAATTGCATTTTAAACATTTTTATGCTTTTCTCTCCCTTTCTGAACTTAGTTGCTAAAACATAGTTAACTCTCAGGAGACTTGTGCTGGACAGGGAAGGTCTGGCTTGGGTTTTGTTCATTGTTTGTTTGCTTGTCTCTCCTGCTAACAAGTAGAAAACGAATAGTTTATTAAAACCTGCTGTACTCATACTTTTCAGTAAAACTCTGGAAGAAATATAGTTTCCTCTTGGGGTTTCGCTTTCATCTTCATCTTTATTTTGTTGTGTCGAGTCTTGGCATTCCCTGGCAGTGTGTGCACACCCATGACTTCTGAGCATGAATAGAGTTTACACTTCTGTCAGGGTACTCAAACATGAAGGTACTGAGAGGTTTAGAGAAAGCCAAGGCCTTGACCACATCTCCTCATTCCCCGGAGCTCCAATTTTCGCAGCTATAAAATTAAGGAGTGGAGCCAAAATACCTCTAAAACTCACTCCAACTTTCTTATTATTGTAATGATAATAATCTCTGACTTTGGACAGCTCAATACAGCCCAGGAATTTCTGTGGTTTTATTTAGATTTTAGGATCCCTGCTGGTAGGTACCATTATTTTCTCCATTTTGCACATAAACCTTTGAGAAGTTCATGATTTTTTTCAGAAAGATTACAAAGTAATAGAGTGGAGTTCCATTCCATGGCTGTCTGATATTAATGCTTTTTTCCACTGTGCCTACTGCTTCTCAAAAAAGTGGAAAAGTCAAATGGCTGCCATTTTTATTGAGGGTTTGTCGTAGGCTAGGCAGAGGATCAGCCACTTCAAGTACAAAGCCCTGTGATGAAATAATACTCTTCCATTTTCATAGAGAAAGAAACTGAAGCTCACAGGTTAATCAGTTTATCCAAGAACTGGTAAATGTTGGGGAAAGATTTCAATCAACATCTGCTATTACTAAGCTTTCACTTTTTTCTGTCTCTGAGAGATCCCAGTTTTTGAGGGCCTAGTTGGGGAAAAAGGAGAAGGAATAGGAGGGATATATCTCTTCTATCAGTTTTGTGTTTGCAGCTGCCCCCAAAACATCTTTTCTTCTGGATCAGAGGTTTTATGTAAGAAAGCAGGAATGGATACTGATGAAGTTTTGCTCTGATGTTAGGGACTGGAAGTCCTAAACCAGGTACATTTCTGGACTAAGGAAGAGTGTTGGATGTATTTCTTGCCACTTTGATGGCATATAGACAAGTTAGATGGACCCAGGATTTTAAAATTGCACTAAGCCATGATTCTCAAATTATGCATCAGCATCTCTTGGGAACTTGATAGAAATGCACATTCTCAGGGCCCCCACCCAGACCCACAGAATAGAACACTGGGAAGTTGGCTCAGGAGTCAACAAGCTCATCAGGAGGTTTTGATGCAGGTATAATTTTGAGGATTAGGGAACAGCAGTGTGGCTGACTACAGGGAAAGAATATGGGTAAAGGGGAAACTCTTAAAAACCAGGATTTAAAAAAATGTTGCTTTTGTTTTCTGTTGAACCCAGCATATGATTTTTTTGGGGGGGGGGTAAATGAGCACCCTAATTGCAAAACACTCGCCACTCCTCCCAAACACACTTTGCTGTAGTGTGGAATTAGAGTGCAAATGTTTCAGAGGAGTGATTCAAGTATAAGAAATCTTGACAGAAGGGTTTATTAAATTCCTCCCATTTAAAATACTTTCTCTTTTCCTGGAAACAGCTGACGTATTTTTTCCTTTCTGAACAGCATAGAGAACAGAAAAATGCAATCTTTTGCCCTTAAAGAAAACAGAACCAAAGATAGAGTATAGTGCCATAAGGCAGTGAATGTTTCTGATTTCCGTTTTTAGGAATCCTCAGTCATTCATTTAAGAACTAAAGTGTGATACCAAATTCCAGACAACAAAACAGTACTTCCTCCTCAAAGTTTCTCTGTGACCTCTGATTCCTGGTAGGAATTGTCAGTTTCTGACTTGGTTCTTAAATCAAAGTGCCTTTAGGGCAGTGGTCCTTCCCTAGAAAAAGGAGATATTTGCAGTTCAGGGAATGCCTACAGAAATTAAGACTGTATTGGGGTGGGTGGGGGGATTGAAATGCCACCCATATCTCAAATCACAGCCCATCCTCCTTTTTTTTTTTTTTTTGCATGGTACTGTGGTTGATGTGGTTGATCCCAGGGCATTGAGCATGCTAGATGAGGCAAGTGCTGTACCACTAAATTACACCGTCAGCCCAAGGATGTGCTTCCTTAAGAGCAGCCTTCACCTGATTCCTGGAGGTAGTTTTGATTTTTAGCCTTAGTTTGCAGAACATATTCTGCAGGCATTCCAGGTCTTTGCAGCCAGGAAGAACTCAGATTCCTAACTTCTTACTGACCATGATGGAAAGTTTTGCTTTTATGGCAGTTGTAGCATTCATTGTTTCCTTTTATGTTGCAAAATGTTTCCCCCCTTGAATAAACCCACTTTTGGTTTCCTAATCATTTGCCTTTTCTCTTTCTCTGAAATACAGCAGAACAAAGATGTTGGGCAAAATGGCCAGCAGACTGATTAGAAGCAGCTGGTACAGAGCAGTCCCAAAAGCAGCTGGCTCCAAGGCAGATCTGATGAGAACAAGCCTTCACACCCCCACAGGGACTTGCCAGAATCAAGTGCTAGAGGAGTCACCTACACAACTTAACAGAGGGAAGGTTGTTTTCTCTCCCAGTTCCAACCCCAAGAGTCTTTCTGAAGCTACAGAAACGTAGCTCTGAGGCCTGCCTGGCTCTCATTGGTGGTTGTCACATGATCTGCTCACCTAGAGCAGCCACCCATTCAGATTTTACTGTAGACTGGGCATGTCTGCTTTGTGAACATACCCTCAGGTCAATGACAGCATCCTCTTCTCCTCAATTAAATGCATTTTCCTGAAATATGAAAATCTTGAAAAGAACTTGGGAGCTTATGATAGTGGCCCACAAATTTGATAGTTTCTACATCATACATTATCAAGAACTCAGATTTTGTTATGAATATAGCATCTTAATATGTTACTTTGAATAATGTCTTTGTTTTCTTATAATTTCTGTAACTGCGTTGGTACATCTCCTTTGCAGTGGGATAGGCAGAGAACAGGGACAGAATGGTTTGGGGTGAGTTAGTAGATGAAGACAATTCCTTCTGTGATCCACAAGCAGTCCTGAGACTCAGTGCAGAAGCAGGCATATTAAAACCCAAGCCTTGAACAGAGCCAGCCCCTTCTTTCTCTCTATGAGGGGGAACTACTATTCCTCAACAGACTGGAAAAAGCACTCTGCCCCACTTCTTTGTTTCTTTTCGCCGAACCAGGCAATGAGAATTTAGGTGTACAAGGCGTCAGTATCTTTGTGATGCTGCTAAAACTATCCTGAAACCCCCATGTGTAGCATGTTGTTGCTTCCCTGGCAAGTGGCAGGAGCTCTGCTAGCTGGGGCACGTGTGGGTGTGGAAAGTCAGGGTGAAGACCGGGCTATGTATAGTCAAAAGATGGATAGATGAATAGGTAGCATTTTAGTTAAATGATGGAAGTTAGAAGGGGAAAATATGTTCCTACCTATATATCTTGCTTTTACATTGTCCCCCCAGTCACTTAAACATCTTAATTTGTCTTATTAATTTTTGTTCTCTTATAAAATGGCTTCTTGGGTTTATAAGGTGTGAACTGAAGCGTTTACATTTTTATTTCAAGAATTTGCTTTTTTCCTCAGAAGGGTTCTAACTCTGAACATGTCTCTGATGTACATGTATGGTAAGAACAATAGACTTAGTGATGTGGAAATGGCTAATGAAAAATACTTGAATAGCTTCAGGCTAAATCAGTATCATGTTCCTACATATTTCAGTCTGCATGAAGGTACTTTAAAAATAATTTTTCTCTATTACAAAAATAAATTAGAAAGTACAGACAAGTAAAAGAAGAAAAATTTCCACCATGTATCACTTACTGATAGGCTTACCATGAATACTTCTGGAATACTATTCTTCCAGGTTTTTTCTACACTTTCTCACCAGTATTGTATCTTAGTACATCAGTTTCATGAACCCGTGTGAGCACTTTGCTGTGTCATTTGGCCACATTCTCCAGTGCTGTCCTTGTGGCTGTGGACTCTTGCATGGGATGGGCAGTTTGTGTAGTCCACCTGGCTAGTTTGACATTTAGATTGTTTCTGATCGTTCACCATTATAAGCAGTGCTGTGGAGAAATTTTTGAAAATTTTGTATACTCGCTTGAGTGTAGCCTTTCCATAGTTTCAGTAAACTCTTAGAAGTGTTATCTGCAGGATCAAAAGCTTTGGCCAGACTGCTCTCCAGGATGGCTTATTTTTCTAGGTATCTGGGTTTATTTTAGACCATTTAAATATAATAGCTGTAACAGTTCTCTTCTCCCATTTGTGTATAATGTTTTTTACTTTTGGGGAAAGATAATAGAATGTCAAATCAACTCACATCCCAGCAGGGTCTGTATTTTATAACCTGTGTAAATGCATGGCAATAAACCCACCGTTCCCTTTAAAAGAATTCTTGGTAACAAATTCAATCAGTAGCATTGTTCATAGCATGAGTCTTTTGCACACCTTTGTTTGGTGTCCAAAAATCTCAGTGAAAGAGAATATTGGCTGTTACTTGAAAGGGTCAACCAACCCTTTCCATCTATTAAAAAATCAGCCACAGGGATGATGTTCTTATTCATCAAAGAGCTTTTGAGCTCCTTCTTTGGGCCAGGCAGGGGTGTGAATGTTTGGGACATGTCTGTGAAGAAACCAGACAGTGGCCCCTGCCTTGTGCAGCTGCCTTTGTGGTGTGTGCCCATGTGCAGAAAGTAAATAATCAACACAAGAATATACATAGTATCTTAAAATATGACCCACGTATGGTAACAAAAATGGATAGTGGTATAAAGGGGATGGGACATGTGGTGGTATAGAGTGAAGATAGCCTCACTTGGGCCAAGCTCTCCAGAAGGGGAGCAGGAAGGGGGAGGGATTTTGCTCACCTATGTCGTAAGCCTGGCAGGGGTGTACCAAAATCAGGGCCCCAAGGCAGAGATATGCCATGGTCCAGGACTTCAAGGTGACTTTCCTGGGAAGCACAAACCCAGAATGTATTTAGTCCTAGTTCCTATCGTGATCGTGCTTCTCAAACACAATGTCTTCAACCACAAGCCACCATGCAGGACCAGATCCTGGGGAGCATGTCCTTTTCATGCAATGAAGAGTGCAGAACACATTCCCATGCACACCCACATTAGTAGAGGTAAACACACAAAATGAATTCGTCCCTAAAACCACTCTATGATGAACAGCAATTCTTTTCCACATGCCAGTAAATGAAATGCGGGATACCATGTGAAATGAAGTAGGCTTTCTAAAATGAAAGTATGGTTCAGTGAAACATGTAGACTTACCAGCAGTCATCTAAACTGTGTGAGAAAAGGTGTAAATCACTCCATTTGGAGTTCAGTAGAACTCTAAAAATTGTTAGGAATCTCTGAGTACTAAAGGTTCAGCCAGGTATCTTTCAAACTTTTTCCAGCTTTACAGTGGAGGAAACTGAGGCCCAGGCACTTGGATGACTTGTTCTCAAGCTGGTATGAACCACTCTTGAGTTTTTTTGAGTAGGTTCATTGACTGGTCCATAAAGCTGTCTGCTTCCTTACAGGGCAGGTCTGTCCCAGGGCCACTGTATTTCTGTCAAGGGTGGATTGAATTTATTCCTAAATTCTGTCAATATGAGATAATATCCTATCACCTTTCCTTGAAGTGATCATTGATTTTCTACTCTTTATTGTGCAATGTGACACTAAATGAATTACTGAACTTTGTGGTTTCCATGAAGCAAAAGGCAATGCATATATCATGGAAACCAGACAAGGCCTGTAAGATAAGTTGACTGGGATTTTTCCAAGTCC
The DNA here is from genome assembly GCA_004027655.1 of Graphiurus murinus. Classification (NCBI taxonomy): domain Eukaryota; kingdom Metazoa; phylum Chordata; class Mammalia; order Rodentia; family Gliridae; genus Graphiurus; species Graphiurus murinus. The sequence goes on from PVLC010029251.1 coordinate 8,915, forward strand.
AGCCACATAGTAGAAACAAAAGAGTAGAATACCTTCAGCTTGGAACTAGTTAAATGAGATTTTTCAGATCTGGTCTGATTTATTTATAGACATGACAAATCTTCCTACTGAAATCAAGAGGACCTCAGGTTCGAGGCCAGTCTCAGCAACTTATTGAGACCTTGTTTCAAAATAAAAAATAGCTGGGCATGGTGGTGCACGCTTGTAATCCCAGTACTTGGGAGGCTGAGACAAGAGAATTGCAGGTTTGAGGCCAGCCTCAGCTACTTAGTGAGGCCCTCTGCAACTTAGACCTTGTTTCAAAATAAAGAATAAAAAATAAGGCTAGAGATGTAGCTCAGAAGTAGAATACCCCTCAGTTCCATCCCCAGTACCACAATCTAAATAAATAAATAAATAAATAAATAAATAAATACATAAATAAATGGGGCTGGATTATAATTCAAAGGTAGAATTCCCTGGGTTCAATATCCAGAAAAAATAAGTAAATATACAAATATTCCTGATGCATTTTTTTTTTAATATACTGGAGATTGAACCCCACCCAAGATGAAATTGCCCATGTCACATAGCATGTAAGGCACAGAGGTGACATCCAAACTATGGCTATTTTGAATTAAAGTACCTAATTTCCTAGTCGTCTTTTTCTCCCTCCCTTGCTGCCATTGCCTTGGGCCATGTTCGCTCTATTAAGTTTTTAAAACTTGAATTGGATTGTAATTTTTGTAGGTGAGTTTGGAAGGGTTTCCAAATAAGAAAATTTCTCCACTGCTTTGCATAATTCCTACCAGAGAACCAAAACTTCATCCGATCCATCTCATATCCCTGGGAACTGGCAATCAAGGTAGAGACTAAACAAAAACAGCCATTCACTGAACAGTTGTTATTGAACATAACACAATGTTCTAAAGACTGTGATGGGTGGCGAGGTTAGAGGGGAGAGTGAAATCTTCCCTTCTGTCCTCATAGAACATCCAGGCTGGTGGAAATGGGGACATGGCAATTAGAGGTGTGGTGAACTAGCTAGGTGGGCTGGCACACTCCTGTAATCCTAGTACTTGGGAGGCTGAGACAGGAGTATCACAGGTTTGCTGCCAGCCTCAGCAACTTGGGAAGACCTTGTTTCAATATAAAAAGAAGAAAATAAGGGCTAGGGGTTAGCTCAGAGGTAGAATGTCCTGGGTTCCATTCCCAATACCACAAAAATAAATAAATTAGTTAATTAATTAATAAAATAGAGTGTAGCTCAGAAGTAGAATTCCCCTGGGTTCTATCCCTATTACCCCCCCCCCCCAACACACACACATGCACTAAAGAAGTGGGATGAAGTAGTGAAAGAGGAAATAAAAGGATGTGTCAAAGAAGGTTGAAAATCAAGCTTGAGTCAATGGACTGAAGTTGTACTGAGTGTACTTGTTGGAGGCAGTAGACCTTGAACTGTGTGGTAGCAAATTGACAATTATAATAACCAAGAGAAGTAGGCATTGCAGATTGGGCCGTGTTTACAGTGCAATTTAATTAAACCCACTTTCTCCTGCCTTCCTCCCAATAAAAATGGTTTATTCCTGTTAACTAAGCCACATAAGAGATGATACTATTCAATAAAATTCTTATCACTTTGCTATTTTGAGTACAGAATGTGATTATAGTAGATTTATATTAAAGTTATTAATTAAGTAGTTTATAGTAATTGTTATCACACCCCTCCTCAAAAAACAATCTTCACTTGGGAGAGGGTCAATATTTAGTACTCATTTATTTTTCTTGCCACTTGTCAGACTCCCATGATTTAAAAGATAATGCAGCAGTCTTTCAACAAAATGTACAGAGACCATGCTTAAAAATATATTAACTTGTCAACTAACAGTTCAGCTCCAAGTTTTGTACCCCATGAAGAGAATGGATGGGCTTTTACCTACTCTCCTAATTGTGTGGGGTGTTGAAGGAGCTGCTTCTGTTTCTGAAACTCTTATACATGGCATTCGTGGGAACAAAAAATTGTCATGGGAAACCAATTATAAAATAAGCTTCATAATAGCAGTTTCTATGACAGAATATGGAGCGTAGGCAAATAAGTTGAGAGTGCAGACCATTTGAATATTCTTGGGAGGGAGGTGATCTGCAGGACAAGCGTGGGAAGCATCATGCAGCATGGAAAGATGTTGGAGTGACTGTAGCAGCCCATTCATTCACAGAGCTGTCTAAGCCTTCTTGGGAATGTCACTATTAAAAATGGCTCATCTCACGAATTCCAAGGAGGAGCTTTTGGCTTGCATGTTGAAAATCAATCTAGCTGAAAGGACTTAGTGCATTTAATTTATGATATCATAGACATGAAAATCAATTTTAATTGATTTTTCCTCAGTTACTGTATGTGGAGGATATGGGCCTTTTAAGGTTCTGTCTTGTGGTCAAGAGGTAATGAAAGTCAAGTTGAGGGTATGGCTGTTGCATATAGCTCACATGCCTACAGCTCTCCATAGTTTTAATTGCTTTCCCTGGGATAGGAATTGAAGCCAGCCCACTGATTTATGACCAACTGACCTGAAGCAAGGCCTGCTTTCTTCTTCTGTAAAGTAGGAATACTAACAGTACTTACCTTTTAGGGTTATTGGGAGGCTCAAAAAAGGTAAGGATGAAAGAGAATTAATGTGGAGCACTTAACGTAATGCCTGGCACCTAGTAAATAAATCCCTTCAAAAACATTGGCTGGAAACTGGGTTTAGAGCAGTCCTGGAAAAGAGATCCGTTTGCCTCTCCTCATTTTATAGTTATAACCACAGCCACAGTGGCAATGAGAATAGACCCTTTGGTTGAGCAGGGGAAGTGGTGAGTGCTCTGAATCTTATTTCATTAGTGTTCTGCAACCACTGCAAAAAGGAAGTTTGTTGCTGTCCTCTGGAAGAAAGGAGTTAAGCAATTTACCCAAACTCCCCACAGACAGATATGGGTGTGGCTACTGCTAGAAAGTTAACCCAGGCCTGGCTGAAAAGCCCTTTTTCAGTCATATTGCTGCCCATAGGAACTGGAGCTTTGCATTCTGTACTGTTCCCTAGGGGAGGAGACCAGACACTTCCTCCCCAGGAGCCTCCAGGGGAGTCTGCCTTCTGTAGTCTCCAAGCCCAGGCTTTGCCAAGTCCACTTGCCAGTTCTCTCAGCATCTCAGGGGCTATTAAAGACAAAATCAGCAGCTACAGTTTATGGTTATTGGGAGGTATAAATGACAAGTGTTATTTTATTTCTAGCCATGATATAAGGTACCATTTAAAAATATGAAGTGAATAATAACCTGGTAATACACAGATGTTGCAGAACGTTCTGCAGGTGTCTGGTGGATAACATGCACCTCTCCATGTATGGGTTTGTCTCTTTATTTTCTTTTCCAGCCAAACTCTCCCTTCTGCCTCAGGTGAAAAATAGTAGCAGTGAGTGAAAGTAATCAGTCTGATTGTGACTGAGGCAGCGGGTGGGTGGACTGGGGATTAAGGTTCTTGTTTTGTTTGATTTCCATAAACCTCTGCTGACTAGCAAGGCCATCCTTGCTATGAAAATACTCCCCTTGAGAGGTTCCCATTGTGTGCAAGAGTGAAGGGCAAAGGGATGTCTTCAGCATTGGGTTTCTGGCATTCTCCTGATTATCAGGACAAGGGGAATCAGTTTTATGGGCGTAGTTTCTGAAGCTCTTTATTGGCATTAAACTTGGCCTTGATCTGTGAGAGTGCACATTTTTCAAGGCGGCTTCTCATTCCCAGAAGTTCCATGGAGAACGTATTTTTGGGAAGTAGATCCATAAAGTAATTAGCAGATGAGTCGATGGCCCTGCCTTGGTGACCACCCAGGCTCTCAGCCTAATAGCTAGTCTGCCTGGCTGGTGGCTCCTGCCCCAGATCTTTAGGGGAGTTAGTGTCACTACCTTATGGCTGAGCCCAATGAGAAGTTAAATGATATTTCCGTGTTTCTGTATTCTAAAGGCAAAGATGTAAGCCGGACATGGTGGCGCATGCTTGTAATCCCAGCATTTGGGAGGCTGAGACCAGAGGATCCAGGTTCTCGGCCAGCCTCAGCTACTTAGTGAGGCCCTCTGCAACTTAGTGAGACCCTGTTTCAAAATAAATAATAAAAAATAGGGTGGGGGGTGGAGCTTGGAGGTAGAATGCCCCTGGGTTCAATCCCCAGTACCGCAAAAAAATAAATAAATAAATAAAAAAAAAAAGGTAAAGATATGAGTTAATGTAACCATTGGTCCTTTGACTATGGATGTTCATGGAGGGTATACAAAGGGATTCGTTTCTGAGTAAGGGCACGCCTGTAATCCCAATACTTAGGAGGCTGAGACAGGAGGATCACAGGTTCAAGAACAGCCTCTGCAATATAGGGAGAAACAGTTCTAGAATGTAGGACAGCATGCTGACCATTGCTAGATTTGAGGAATGTGAAAGAATTTAGTTATCTGAAGCAAAGGTGAAGTCATCTCTTCTTTCCTTTGCAGTTTGCATACAGTTTGCTCCAGGCTAACTGATAATTTGGTTTTTAGTAATTTCAGCAGGTCAGATAATCAAAGGAACCAGACTGGAGAGGTTGGAGTAGTGCTCACTATCCCACTCTTCTTTGAGTCCCTTGTTGGGAGAGAGGGTTAAATTTAGATGTTTTGCTTAATGTCAGCAGAAGTGATGGCTACCAAGTTGAAGGGGGTTTGAGGGGGTGAGTTGAAAGACCCCTTGCCCCAGAGGCTCTCTTAGGACAACTTGAAATGACCAGTTTCTTTCTTTTAAAACTCCCAGTATCTAATTTTATCCTCAAGTCCTGAGACTCGTGGGTTAAAAGGGAACATGTTGAGATGGGGTGGGAGGTAGGATATGAAAGGAACCTGAGCCATAGCCCTGCAAGTCCATACCTAGGCCAGTAACAGATAGCAGGTTCCAGAGAAGGAAGTGGATCTGCAAATTCTCATTTTACCTTCTTCCTGGATTTGACAAGTCAGAGCCTAGTACATTGCATGAAGTGCCCATTGCAGTGTGGCTGTTTTCTGTAATTGAGAAAAAGGTGCAACAGGCATTTTGTTAGAGAGAATAACCATGATCATGAGCTCTGGACATGAATGTGCTGAATGTTTTGTTGATGCCCTTAGTTTTCTGAATACCTAGTACAGTGTAGAGCTGCTTTTGGGTATCTTGCATTCCCTTGCACCTGGCCCAGAAGCAGTCCTGTGGCTGACCTTCCTTGTCTTCCTCCACACAGTTTTTCTTCCCTCCTCCCCCCTTCTCTCTGCCCTCATTCTAGCCCTACCTGTCCTTATTCTTACATCTCAGGAAGCACCACGGAAACAAAGCCATCTACCAACAAACTCCCTAATGCATTATTTACACCAAAAGAAAAGTAGCTTAGGGATTGGATCCATCCCAACATATGCTTTTATTTGGGGCAAAATTTTCATCTTCTGGTAGTACTGCAAATAAATATTAAATAAATAGGCAACTAAACCATTAGCCCTGTTAGAGAATACATAGGCATATATTTTCCTTAAAGGTAAAATCAAGCCTCAAAAAGGGTTAAAGAGGTAACAGGTGTGTTGGTGCACACCTGTAATCCCAGTACTTGGGAGGTTGAAACAGGAGGATCACAGGTTCAAGGACAGCCTCTGTAATGTGGTGAGAAGTTCTGAAAGTGATGCCCTATTTCAAAACAAACAAAAAGGCTGGTGGTGTAGGGTAGAATGCCCCTGGGTTCCAACCACAGTAACACACAAAAAGGGTGACATATAATAAGGCTCATTTCCTTTTTGCACTCATCTAATAGTAGGTATCCATTGGTATACCTTACAGTGAAAACAGATAAAGATACTTCATTGTGCAGATGAACAGCTGCTCACCACCCCTGTTTCTATTATTCAGCTAGTTTGGTCTAAGTGGGGTGTTTGAGTGTTGTAACATCCTCAGGATTAAACCCCAGGGGATAAATACAAAACCTTACTCTGTTGTACTTTCCAATACATGCTTGCTTCCAGCAAAGCAACTTGCTTACTCTTCCCTCCCTCCAGTGCCCTTGTGGGAATATTCTCATGACCTGGAATATCCTTTTAACCCTTCTCCAAGCCAGATTTTCCTTCTGACAGACTCCATCTTGGACTTGCTGTTCTTTTTGCATTGGTTCTAACCCCTAGGAAAGTGCACTGTCTGTTTGCAAGACCCTTAGGTGTATCATGTTGTTTTCTAAGCCATTTTCTTGTGTCTGTGTATTGTACCTAGACAGAGGCTAGTCTGCTATTAAAAATACAGAAACAGGATTTAGAAACCTTACTAGTCTTTACATGTGTCTTGCTCTGTGTTTCTGTTTCAGTGTCCCCATCTGTGAAGTGGAAGATAATCTCTCCCATGTCAATCCCACTCATTTGTGGTGTGTAGTTGTTAGTGTGTGCTTTGTAATGTATACCTTATAATGAATTATATGATTATACTATGAGTTTCATGAAGTCAGTAAAGTTTTTTATACAGTAAATCTGTATCACATGCACATTTAACATATGGCAAATTCGAATTACATGTAGTCTTCCCAGCCAACTAAGCCTTAGCTTCTGTTTTTCCAGGGAGGGGAAGGCTATAGCTGAAATTCAAACAGAACAAAAGAGATGGTTATTTTGGGACTTTTAAGCGTCTAAGAACATAGATCCTAGTAGTTTAATGGTAATTCAACAGTGACTTTCGGTCTTTTCACAGGTAATTCTGACTGGATGTGATTTCTTTGTGCTGGCTTTACTACCAGACTTCACCTCATTTGCACTGCATGTCACATAGTTCTAGTATTCAGTCAGTGTCAAGTGGATATGCTGAAGACATACTAAATAGTATAAAATATAGAAGGAAGTTATGAATTTGACAAGCCTAGCATTTGCCATTCAGGAAATTTTGGTTACTTATGCTACCTATTATTTGATTTGAAGGAACTACTAAAACATATTCCTTATTAGCCCTGGAATAAAATAAAACCCTAAATTCAGTATACATGAGATCATTTAGGGCATAGGCAGTGTTTTGTCCAGAGTTTCAGTTGCTCTCTTGCATATGGCCATTTATGGAAACGTACACACACACACACACACACACACACTCTGGGGAAAGTCCAATGTTGTTCAGATGAAAAAAAAAAAAACAAAAAACACCCTCAAGTTGTCCTATAGAAGGACTTTTTTTCTCTTACTGCCTTACTGCCAACTGGCTGGTTTCTGATAACAAAGACCTATAGGTATTATATTTATGTACTCAGATAATAAAATTTTGTAGTCCTGTGAGTCAGAGAAAGTGGTTTTGTTTTGTTTTTCAAATAGCAGCCTTTGAGCTCACGTTATTAATTCATCAGAGAGCTGACCATAGTGGAGTCAAAACTTGAGAGCAAAGCAGTGTGAGAGTGCAGAAAGAGGAAACCACCAACAAACAGCAGTGAATACCTTGCCCCCAGCTGTTGAAGAGCCCTCTGAGATTTAATAACAACCCCCCCCCCCGAAAAAAAACAGAAAAAATCCTCATAAAACTTATTGGTGATTTGAGAATAGGGAGGAATTTAAGCCAGTCTAGTCTGGCTGTTTTGAAAATCACTTTTTTCAGCTCTACATTTAATCCACTTTACCGAGGAGACTGCTGGGCTAGCTACTCTTGTCCCTGGTACCTAAGTAAATACAGGTTGAGTATATTTATCTCAAATGCTGGGGAACAGAAATGTTTTAGATTTTGATATTTTTTAGGTTTTGGAGTATTTGCATGTATATAATGAGATATCTTGGGGATGGGACTCATGTTAAAGATGAAATTCATTTATGTTTCATATATACCTTGTATATATACACAGCCTGGGATTGAACCCAGTGCTTTGCACATTAGCCAAGAGCTCTACAACTGAGCTACATCCCCAGCCATTTTGTACCAAATGTTTAGTAATTTTGTTCATGAATTAGTTTCATGGTGTGGAATTTTCCACTTGTGATGTCATGAAAAGATTCAGAGTTTGGAGCATTTTGGATTTTCAGATTAGGAATGCTTACCTTGAGCTGGTGACAGTAGTGATTATGACTTGGGAGGGAGGAAGACAGTGCCGAGTAAAGGACAGTCATTTCTTTTCTGGGGAATCCAGCAAACTATGTCTAAGAAAATAGAATAAAGCCGGGTGTGGTGGCACTCAGAGTCCCAGCTACTCAGAGGACTGAGGCAGGAGGCTTAAAAGTTTGAGGCCAGCCTAGGCAATTTAGCAAGATCATGTATCAAATTAAGAAATGAAAAAGGGCTGGGGATGTAGCTCAGTGGTAGAGTGCCCCTAGGTTCAATCCCTAGTAAAGCGCGCGCGCACGCGCGCACACACACACACACACACACACACACATACTCACCTGCGTGCACATACACATGCACACACGAATTTACATATGCAGACATATATATTTTTTATTGGTGCATTGTAGTCTCACATTGTAATTTAGTTCAGAGTGATAGTGACAAAAAGAAACTGAATTATCTTTTGTCAGTTCTTTTTTTTTGGTGTGTGTGTGTGCACGCGCGCAGAACTGGGGAGTGAACCCAGGGGCATTCTACTTCTGAACTGTCCCCCCAGCCCTATTTTTTATTCTTTATTTTGAAACAGGGTTTCACTAAATTGCAAAAGGCCTTACTAAGTAACTGAGGCTCGCCATGAACCTGTGATCCTCCTGTCTCAGCCTCAATACTGGGATTACCAGCATGTGCCACTATGCCTGGCTTTTTTGTCAGTTCTTTAGCTACAATCTGTAACCTTTAACATAGTATATGTTATAGGGAGAGTCACAACTAAGCTTTTTTTTCGTGAGGTACTGGGGATTGAACCCAGTGGCATTCTACCTCCAAGCTACATTTCCAGTCCTATTTTTTTTTTTTTATTCTTTATTTTGAAACAGGGTCTCACTAAGTTGTGGAAGACCTTACTAAGTAGCTAAGGCTGGCTACGAACCTGCAATCCTTCTGTCTCAGCCTTCCAAGTACTGTGATTATAAGCTGTGTGCCACCATGCCTAGCTACAACTAAGCTTTTTAAATTAAAAAAAAAAAAAAAAAAGAATTAACTTTGTTTCAGTCTGTTTTCCCATGTAAAGTGCCAGGTGTTGTCAAAAATGTATTTACCAGCTTGGTGTGGTGGCACATTCCGATAATCCCAGTATTTGAGGGCTGACACAGGAGGATTGTAGGTTTGAAGCCAGCCTCAACAACTTAGTGAGGCTATCAGCAACTTAGCGAGACCCTGTTTCAAAATAAAATAGAGCTGTGGTGTAACTCAGAGGTAGAAAGGCCGCCTGGGTTCAATCCCTAGCAGCACGAAAACAGACAACCTAAATGTATTCGCCATGCTACCACCGATACCTCATGTACAAAAAACTACCATTCTGTTGTCCTAACATGTTCCTGTGTCCTTGGAGTTAGTCTTTCATCCCTTAGAAACGAATTGCCTTTGCAACTATAGAGCCCTTTTACCTGTTTCTGTTTCTTGAGTCCTGAGTATCATTTGTGTCTGGCTTCCTACACTCAGGAGATGGTTCCTGAAGTTTTTTTTTTATGTACTTGTGTGTATCACTACTTTGGTTTCACCTTTTACTTGCCTCTTAGTATTCCATTTGAAATGTAGCCAAGTATAGTTATTCATCTCTTGTTGGACATTTGAGTCATATGTAGTTTTTGACAGAGCAGGTATTTCTCTGAAGGAGAGCATCACTGGATTAAGGCCTAGCCATTTTAGTAAAAATTCTTGCACCAGAAAAGGCATTGAACATTCTCAGGTTTCACACTGCTTCCTCTGACCTAATTTATATGTAACAAATGTGCTTATCAATAGCTCATAACTTAATTAGCTTAAGGAAATTTTTCAAAAATTTTCCCCATTAGTTGATTAAGCTCTCATAGTTGTCTTGACCAAGAAGATCACTCTTTATCCTAGTCTTAAAAACTGTCATAGTGCAAATTATCTTCAAGATTTATTGAAAAGAACTAAGAGATTAAAGGAACCAGCTATTTATCTTGTTCTTCTAGCTGTGCTTCTTATTATACGTGATTGAAAGATCTCAAAGACAAAATCCCTACCATCAAGGCACTAGAGAATCTATCTCATTTATGCATATAGGTACATGAATTATAATGCATATCTATCTGTCATCTATTTATAAAACTAAAGCTTGTAAATATTATCAGAGCTCACTATGGTTTGAGTGACCTGAGAAGGCTAGTGACAGAGACCTTATGTCAGGCCTCAGTGAATAGAAACATGGGGTGCAGTTCTGGAAGGGGATAATACGGATGTTAACAGTACAATAGTAACCCTTTGAAGGAGATCAAATCACGGCCCTCTTATGGGGTCCTGGATCATAACATTCTGTAAGTAGGAAGTGGCCAAAGTAGGGAGTATTTTATAGGCTGCACTGTGATGTCTGGATTTTATCCTAGACACATGTGATAGCTATTACAAATATTTTAATAGGACAGTGATGTCACTAGAGTAGTATTTAAGAAAATTTAATTCCTGTCTTTATTTCTATGTTTACATATAGTAAATGTGATTGCTTACCAATTTAGGTAACTAAATTATCCCAAGAGGGAATAGTTCAAAATTCTCCATAAGCTGATTACATGTATTTAGCCTTCTTGACCTAACTGATTATGCTCTTATATCTTATATACCCTGTCTTTAGTAAGTATTTTTTTTTTTTTTTTTGCAGTACTAGGGATTGAACTCAGGGGCATTCTACCTCTGAGCTATACCCCCAGCCCTATTTTTTATTCTTTATTTTGAAACCGAGTCTCACTAAGTTGCGGAGTGCCTCACTAGGTAGCTGAGGCTGGCCTCGAACCCAGATCCTCCGGTCTCAGCCTCCCGAATGCTGGGATTACAAGCGTGCGCCACCACGCCCGGCTTTAATAAGTATTTTGTATGTCTCTGAAATACTGTGATAAATGCAGGAAACTATGACCTGTTAATTTTATCATTCTTTTGTTGTTTTCTCCTTATGTATTTAGGTATTGGGACTTCTTAATCCCACTGTGAAAGAATATGGGTTAACATTGAAAAGGAGCAGGAAGGATAATTTGCTGACTTTATTTAATCATGCTTGTCCTATAAATCACACAGCTAAACTTCCACTATCCAGAATGTCCACTCTCTGTCATTTTTTCCAATTGAAACGATGATAGAATGAGTAGTTTCTCACATGATTAGTTTATTTAGAAGTAAAATTTATCAGTATATGTTGATAGTGACAGTAGGGAGACAAATGATGCGCATAATATGAGCTATGTGGACTGTGTCCATAAATATAGTATGTATCCTGATATTTAGCATTCATATGTCTTAAATAATTGAGTTGCATAATATTTACAGCTCATTTTGAGAAATATCATTGAAGAGGAAATTTTAACTGTTTCCTTATTAAAG
>PVLC010029252.1:0-20361 GCA_004027655.1 Graphiurus murinus
GGGCTGGAGTTTGGGCCACGTAGTCCTTAGTGGAGGTAGAAAATGCTTTGTTTAGGGGATGTAGTCTGCCTGAGGAGGCATGTGGGCATTTATTGGAGAAATGGGTAGGAAACAGCAAACCTTTTGTTCTCATAGGAATAGTGTCACATGACCTACAGATGCCATGCAAACTGACTGCTGCTGCTTTGCTGTCATTAGCTCAGGTAGTTTATAGAATGCCACAGAGCTAGAAGAATAATAATATAAATGATAACGTAAATATCAGAAACATCACCTAGAAGTAAGAGAGAACCCAATAGGGTAGAACATTTTTTCCCAAATAGTTACAATTAAGTGAGGCCCTCTGAGCTAGGCATGGAGGTGCACGCTTGTAATCCCAGTATCCTCAGTAACTCAGCGAGGCTCTCAGCAATTTAGCAAGACCCTGTTTCCAAGTTTAAAAAAAAGTAATGCTGGATGTGTAGCTCAGACGTAGGATGTCCCTGAGTTCAATCCCCAGCATCACACACACACACACACACACACACACACACACACACACACACACACACACAGCAGCCAGAGAGAAAGAGACTATTGAAAACCAAAGATGTTTGCTGTCCAGAGGAACTGGTCCTGAAATGGATGGGAAAGTAGAAAGGGACAGGGCTATTGTGAAGACCACATAACACCAGAACTTCAAGCATTTAAATAGAATTTTATTTATTTTTGAATATGCAGAATATGTGATTGCATATAAAATTTATAATGTATGAAATATGTGATATTTTTTTGCTAGCAGGTTCATTTAATTTTTGGCTATTTAAAATTTTCAATTTGTTCTTTAAGGTATTTTGATTTCGTTGATGTTTCTGAAAGACTCTGACTTCTTAAGATGATGAAAATTACAAAATTATAAAATATATATTGCCATATATCTTTCTAGCACTTTTATGGACTTATTTTTTAAATGTTACTATGAAATTTTTCAAGGCATTCTTTCTTTTTTTTCCTGTTCTCAGACATCTATTTCTTTCCTATAGGTAACTGTTGTTTCCAATTTCTTGTTAATACTTCTCGAGTTTTTCTATGCATGTAAAAGCATATACCTTCACATTTCTCCTTACATACAAGTAATAGCCTACTGTACATACTATATTGCATCTTACTTAATTAACAGGATGTCTTGTAAATACTTTCATGTGCTTATACACCAGGTTGCTTCGCTCCTTACACATAGTGAAGTCCTTTAGAATATGTGGTTCTATTAAAGCTTTACCTGTTAGGTACCTGGGCAGGCATTCCTGTGTTGCAAATGTGAAGGACTGAGTTACCAAGAGGTTCTGTGACTTGACCAATTTTTATCTTCCCTCAATAAGAGGGCCAGGATGCAAACGCTAAAGTTCCTCAATTTATACCAGACATTCCCCCCATAAAGCTCCCTACCACCTTATGCTATTAGATTTGAATTATCTCAGTTTTCATTTGTCTTCGTTTTACCAAATCTAGACTGGTAGTAATTTATTAATTTTTTTGGCACATGTTCAGGCTTCCATTGTTCTCCTCATAAGTCAGCTGTTGACCAAACTCATTCTACTTTGTCATTTTCCTCTGAGTACTTTTATGTTTTCTCTTTTATCTTTGATGTTCTGTGGTTTCATTAATATCACATCTCAAGGTGATTTATTTTAAAACTTATCCTTCTTGAGATTTGTTGGGGTTCCAGAATCTGTGAATTGGTATACTTTATATGTTCTGGAAAATTATCTCCAAATTTTGTCTCTGGCTCATTTTTTGGAATTCTGATGACACATGTTGGATCTTTTCACTTTATCTTCCTTATCTCTTTGCTTTTGTAACAACTTTTATTGAGATGTAATTCACATACCACACTATCCATCAATTTAAAGCATACAATTTAGTGATTTCTTAGTATATCCACAAAATTGTTAAGCCATCATTACAATCAGAAATTTTAATCACTTGAAAAAGAAATCTCATGTTTTTATCTGTCACCTCCTAATTCTCTATCCCACCCAACCCTAAGCAACCATGAGGGTGGTTTCTATCTCTATATATTTGCATGTCCTGGACATTTCCTATAAGTAAAATCATACAGTATGTGGTCTTTTGTGAGCAGGTTCTTTCACTTCACATAATGTCTTCAAGATTCATCTATGCACAATGGTTTCAATTTTCATTTCCTGACAACTCATATGCCAAGCATGCTTTAAAATATGCTTACTGGCCATTTGCATATCTTCTTTGGAGAAATGTCTATTCAGATTTTTGTCCATTTTTAAGTTGGGTTATCTGGATTTTTAAAAATTGAGAAGCTAGGCATGGTGGTGCATGCCCGTGGTCCCAGTACCTGGGAAGCCAAGACATGAGGCTCACAGGTCCCAGTTCAGCCTCAGCAACTCAGTGAGACTCTCAGAAACCTAGTGAAATTCTTTTTAAAAACAAAACTAAACTGAAGTAACAAAATGTTTAAAAGAGCTGGGGGTATAGTTCGGTAGTAAAATGCCCCTGGGTTCAGTCCCCATACCACACACACAAAAAATGTTAAGTATATTTTTATATATAAGTCCCTCATCAAATATGATTTGCAAATATTTTCTCCTATATTATGGGTTGTCTTTCACTATTTTTTCTTTTCTTTTGAGGAACTGGGGATTGAACCCAGGCACATTCTACCTCTGAGCTACACCCTCAGTCCTGTTTTTTATTTTTTTAATTAATTAATTTTTCTGTGTGTGTATGTGGTACTGGGGATTGAACTCAGGGGCATTCTACCTCTGAGCTATACCCCCAGCCCTATTTTTTATTCTTTATTTTGAAACAGGGTCTCACTAAGTTGTGGAATGCCTTACTAGGTAGCTGAGGCTGTTTTTTATTATTTATTTTGACACAGGGTCTCATTAAGTTGTGGAAGGCTTCAATAAGTAGCTGAAGCTGGCCGTGAACCTGTGATTCTCCTGTCTCAGTCTGTCTTTCAGTTTCTTGATAGTGTCCTTGAAGCAAAATAATTTTTAAATCTCATGAAGTTCAATATCTATTTTTCTTTTATTGCTTGTGCATTTAATGTCATATATACCTTAGAGTCCACTATTTAGTCCAATATGAAAGACATATCCTTATATTTTCTTCTAAAAGATCTGTAGTCTTATCTCATATGAAGGTATCTGATCTATTTTGAGTTAATTTTTGTATATAGTGTGAGATAAGAGTCTAATCTCATGCTTTTTCCTTGGCTATCCAGTTGTCACAGCACCCTTTGTTGAAATGACTTCTTTCTTAATTGATCATAAATGTATAGATTTATTTTTGGATTTTCAATTATATTCCATTGATCTATATAAAACAAAACTAAACTAATACCAGTAATAGGCAGTCTTCTTCGTGTATATGTGTGTGTGTGTTAGTTACTGGGAATTACTTCTGAGCTACACCCCCAGCCCTTTATTTATTTTTTTATTTTGAAACAGAGTCTCACTAAGTTGTTGAGGCTCGCCTTCAATCTATGATCATTTGATCTCAGCCTTCCAAGTACTGGGGTTACAGGCATGTGCCACCTTGTCCCGCAGTAACATGCAGTCTTGATTACTTTAGCTTTGTAGTGTGTTTTGAAATTGTTATCAATCAGCCCAAGACTCTTTTGCTCAATTCAATATAGAAATCAGGAAGAGGCAAACAATATCAAGCTAGCAAGCCTCTTCTGGGGCTTATGCTTGAGCACAGAGGAGATAGCACACAGGCTAGGGCTTCTGGACTGGTTCTCTGAGGTGGCCTGGGACAGTTTTTACAGTCTGACCTAGTCTAGACCTCTTGTCTAGTTTTTGCTTCAGCATTGAGGTCTGCGGTGGCCTCTGGTAGAAAGAGTGATCTGCTCATGCGCCAATGAGTCCCTTTGCTCTCAGATGGCAGAAAGATGACTGACGGAGAGCTCAGGAAGGTCAAATAATGGTCAGAGATGAGCATTCCAAGGGGTCGGGGGAGTCACTTTGCAAGCTTTGGAGGAAGCTAAGCAGATCTTGAACCTGAGTATCAGTGGACAGAAAGCTGTGAAAACAGGTTTTGTCAGGGAAGAAAACCTTGACAGGGGAATCAGGGCTCTCTCTTCTGTTTAAAATGAGGAATTGTGACATCTCCAATTCTGTTCTCCTTTTCCAAGATAGTTTTGGATTTTCTGAGTCTCTTCTGTTTCCATATGAATTTTAGGATCAGCTTATCAATTTAAACCAGCTGAATGGTCTCTTTTCCCCACATGCACTAGATATTTGCTAGTGCAATTTTCCAATGGTCTCTGTAATAGCATGACAAAATTGAAAAACTTGGAGCCCCAACTAGACCAAGGGTCTGTTTGAAGGACACTTAGAGATTCTCAGCAGTCTGAGGATGGAGGCACAATTGATAGCACTGTTTGTTACTAGGTGATAAGATGATGCCTAAGACTGCACCTGAATCATGAATTTATTTATTAAGTGCTTCCCCTGTGCCGTGCTCCATGCTGGGGGCTTTTCTTTTGATCCTCTGGAATAGATACTGTTGCCCTCTCCAAGATACAGGTGAAGAAATGGAAATTCCAAGAAGCTCATCACTTGCCTAGGGCCACATAGATGATAGTAGCTAAGCTAGTAAATTTTAATTCCAGTCTTCTAGAGTTTAAATCCCATGTTCTTGGCCACACTGTATATCCCCACATTAGACCTGAAACAGGTATCTTAGTTCAAGGGGAAGAACACATTCCTGAAATTTCTCTATTTTTCTGCTTTCAGAAGTAAGATTTGGGATGTTTCAGAAATTGCAGGTGTGTGTTTACCCACAGCTTTGATAGGACAAAGACAGAAGGACAATGCAGATTTGGACACTGGTATAAGTGAATTAGTCCTGACTTAACACAATGTTTCAAAACCCAATTAAGGAAGTCATTAGGAGTGCCAAGGACAGGGCAGATGTTGGAGGTATTGCTCTTTAGGATAAATGCATTCTTACCTGGATAATGGGTTTTCTATAATAATTTTGTGATTTCAAGTTTTCTATGCTTTATTAAAGGGAGCTGTTAGAGCTGGATATAGAATGCCCCCTGAGGAGCTCATGTATTAATGGTCAGAATTGATGAAATGAAGTCCTGAGGGTTGTAGTCTCATCAGTGTGTGAATCCACTGTGATGAGTTTATTGGGTGGTAACCGAGGCAGGTGTGTGGCTGGAGAAGGTGCGTCCCTGGAGGTGTGGCCTAAGGAACTGCTTTTGTTGTTGAATTGCCTGACTTGTTTGCACTCTTGTTTCCAGTCTCTGTAATGTGAGAGCAGAGCCCTTACTCTCACCCACTTTCTGCTTCCCATCACCAGCCCCTGAGATGCATAGACCCCGGCCTCACAAGGTCTGAATCCAGAATCTCCAAGAAACTATGACCAAACAAATCTTCCTTCTTCTAAATTATGTGGTCAGTTGTTGTATCAGTGAGAATGGTGATGGATACAGCAGCCCAATGTTTGTTGAGAAGAAGGTCTGAAATTGCCAAAGTTCCCTTGGAAGGAAAGGAGGAAGGGGCAGGAAGAAATGTGATGGTGAGTTCCTGTAGAGAATTAGGGGGTCAGATAGGAGGATGTGAGTTTCAGAAAGATAAATGCAGCCACAGTGGTTGTAGGTTTTTCAGAGAGTTTATAGACTTTATTTGCAGTTCAGGTGATGGTGGGATTCTTCCTTTTGGAGAGCTGGTGGCTCTTTTTATGGGTAGCCAGAGCTGTTGATTCTACTCATGGAGGCTGTCTTTGGGGTTAAGAAGCAGATATTTTCAGAAGTAGCTCTGATGTAGCTTCTGGTTACATGGTGGGCAATGTAGTGACATCCCCAGATTATGTCAAGGGGCAGTGTTATGACACCTCTAGATTACATCATAGGCAGTGCTATGAGACCTTTTGGCTTTCCAGGATTAGGGAAACCGTTCATGGTGGCCCAGTATGGCTTAGGCCTGATGTACATTCCCATACATATATAATCTGTAACACCACCTACCACAGCCAGGCATGGTGGTACGTGCCTGTAATTCCAGTACTTGGGAAGCTGAGATAGAAGAATTACAGATTTGAAGCCAGCATTGGCAATTTAGTGAGACCCTGTTTCAAAATAAAAAATAAAATTGGGCTGTGGCCGTAGCTCAGAGGTAGAATGCCCTTGGGTTTAATCCCCAGTACCACAAAAAATTCTACATCATAGAATGACCCTCAGGCCTCCAGGAGATGGAGGGAAACTTTGGGGGAATACAGGAAAGCTATATCATTGTCCACCCTTCTACTGGATTGTCTACTCTCCTGGTTCCTCTTAAAATTTTCCTTTTTTTGGACTTGAGTTTGATTCCTCCATTCAACATCTTGAGTTCCCCCTATGTGTGAGATTTCTTAACCCATTTGAGTTTGTTTACTCTCAAAGAAAGTTTATCTGACATATTATTAATATTGCTTGCTGGTTGTTTAATGCTCATGAATATATTCAGACAGGCGCTTTATGGAGACAATGTCTCACTCTATGAGTAACTTCAAAGGTTACTACAGTAGTCATAGGGCTAGCCAACAGTCCAGGTCCAAGGCCTTCTGATCATGGAGAGAGAGACTTGGCTAGAGGAGCCATGGGGACAGGAGGGAAGAAAAAGGAGGCAGGCAGGAGTCATGCTCCCTTCTGTATGTGGGGACCTGGGGGAGAGGCCTGGAAAGAATGCTACTGTGCAGGAGACATTGGACTCTGTGTATGTATCACAAGCTAATTAGGAGAACAGATTAAACTGCTTTGGTGTCAAAATAGCTGTGGGGAAAACAACCTTAATAGCAGGTTGCAGATTAAAGAAAATGAAATGGGAAAGAAATGAGGAGCATTTTAAAAGAAAACAACCAGACTAGAGGGAATAGAGGGAGGAAGATAAAGCAGAGCGTTTATAAAATTTAAAAAGTTGGCTTGGCGCAGCATATGCAAGTCTGATGAGTAATAGGAGAAAGCCTGCTCCTGCTGTTTCCCCAACCACATTGTTTGCCATGTCCAAAGCCCTGCAGATCCAGGGGGATAGGAGACATGAGGAGGGGGTAGTACGCAACTGTTGGGGTTCACCCAGGAGCTTCTGGGGGGTGGACTTTGTGCCTGCTAGTATCAGCTTGCCATGCCTTCTGGCTCTGCCTCTGTTTTCCTTTTCTCATTTTTAGTGAGTTCCCTGGTCATTCCAGCCCTCTAATGGCTTCTACCACCATTCCTTAGTGGACATCTCTCAAATTTGCTTAGCCCAGAGGGACTTTCTGACAACTCTAGCTGTTGCCCACCCCATTTGGCACCATCATCTCACCTGTCTAAAATGAACTTCTCTCTCTCTCCCCCCCCTCCCCCTCCATACATGCTCTTCTCCAAACTTCTCCATCAAAGTGCATGGTACCAACATCCACCCCACCACCTGATTCAGAAAACTGGGAGTTGTTCTTGACTCTCCTCTGCTGCCACCACCTTCTGTGTGCCTCCTAGTTGACCCAGAGGTTCCCCTCTTACCACCGCCACTGTCAACAGCAGTAGCCCAAGAGAAGTACTGCTCTATTATCCATGCTTCCCAATCCATTCCACAAAGAAGCCTGAGTGTTTCTTCCAGAACAAATATAATCATGCCATTCTCCTTCCTAAACCCCTTTCAGTGTTTCTTTGCTGTTTTGGTTATCTATTGGTACATAGGACAAGACCACAACATTTAATGGCTTGATACAACCAGTACATCTTATCTCATAATTTTGGGGTTGGGAATTCAGGCAGGGTGAATCTGGGTGATTCTTCTGTTTCAAGGGGGCATTGGCAGGTTCATTGGGGAATTTATTTGGGAATGGGCTTCAGTCAAGATGTCTTTGCTTTAGTGGGGAGTACCAGAAGGCTGGACTCAGCTTGGACTTTTACCTGGAGCACCTGCATGTGACCCCCATAACATGACGTCTTAAGGTAGTTGGTATTTTTACATAGTGGTTCATGGCTCCAAGAGCGAGGGCTCTAGGGAACCAGATGGAAGCTTTGTGGTTTTATGGCTTAGCCTTGTAAGTCACATAGCACAATTCCCATAGTACTTTATTGGTTGAAGTTGTTACAATCCTGCCAAGTTTCAAGGAAAGGGGACATAGACTCTGCTTGCCAATAGTAGAGTCAAAGAATTTATAGCCATGCCTTCTAACTACCATCAGGATGGAGGATAGTCTAGGTAGCATAGTATGTGTGCCCTTCATGGTTGGCCTTGGCTGACCTTCCTACTCAGTATTCCAAAAATGATTGCATTTTATGTTCCAGGGCTTCAGCTATCCTTGGCAACTTATAATTCCTCAAGTAATCTGAGCTCTCTTGCACTGTTGGATTCCTTTCTGTGTTTTAGAATGACTTTTTTACTCCTTGTTCATCTAACAAACTCTTAAATCTCTTCAAGTCTCAGCTTAAGTGTTACCTCCTGCCAGAAGCCTTCTGTGAATCTGCTGGTCAAGATGAGATCTCTTCCCATGTGGTCAAATAATATTCAACATTATAATTGCTTAACAGCCTACATCTGTCACTATGCTAAAATTTTTCAGAGGGAAAGACTACGTTGTGTTCATGTTTTTATCCTCAGGACCTAATACAAGACCTGACACATATTAATTGTTCAAGAGATGTTTATTGTATCCCTCACCCTCTTTTCATCTGAGTTTTCTCATTTGTAAATTGATCAGGTTGGCTAACATCAGAGGTGGCCAATAAGGCTCAGACTAGGTGCTATTGTCACTTTCAGTTGCTTGCTCAGCATAAAATTAGAAAGGATTCTGAAACTGCAACTGGATTCATCAAGAGCGGTCATAATCCATTAGTAATGTCTACCACAGGCACATCAAGGGGAAAGAGGCAGCATTTGTGTTGCACATTTGACATAACTACATTAAATCATCTTCTGTTCACAGTATACCATATGTCATCTCTGTCTAAAATTCCAGACTATAAGAGCTGAAAGTTTTTCATGGGATCATCCAGTCCAATATCTTCATTGCCTTGATTAGAAAACTAAGACTCAGAGGGAAAATTATTCCCCTGAAGTTACAGAACCTGAGTCCAGGGTCAGATGTAATGTATTGAATTAATTTGCACTCATGTGAAGTAGGAAAGAAATAGAGTTTAAAAAAAAAAACAACAAAAACAAAAACCAAGACAGCAGGTGCCAACTGCAGCTCAATGTTAATTTCCTCCCTTGCTTACTCTGAGGTTTCAGAAAATATAGAAAACTCAAATAGAACAAATGGGACTTGAATCCTGGGCAGTCACTTACTAGCTGTGTCTTGAAAAAAAAAGTAATCAATTTTTCTAATTTTCAGTTTTGTTTCCTGGAAATTGTGGGTAATATCTATTGTATAAGTGAAATAATTCAAGAAGAACACTTTTCATTTGTTCTTGGAACATAATATGGACTCCAGCGTTAACTATTAACAATAGAAGCATTAGGATTATACCCTCTCCCACCACTACCACTGGCTATCACCTGGTTTACTACTGGGACTAGCATAGAAGCTCCAGCAGTGTGGATCAAATGTATGGGACTAAAGTTCTCTGAATTGTAGAAGTGACTTGGAACTTTGTGTAGGAAAATTTGAAAAGCTGCATTTTCTCTAACCAGAAAGCTTTGAAACTGAACCCAGGGGCAAATTTCAGCTTTCTCCTGGGGAACGTTTCTAGACCACTCAGGATTTCTATAAAGAAAAAAGGCAGATCATCTAACAGGACAGATGCCCGAGCAGTTTTGACTTTGGTGAAGAAAGGAAAGAAATTTATATTTATAATACACACACACACACACACACACACATATATGGTCATGTACATATATCATGTGTACATGTGTGGCTATATGTGTGTGTATATCTCAACCAAAGAGGGAGCAAGATGAGAGTTTCCCAGAGTTTGATGTTTATCATTAAAAATTGAGTAGCAAGTGCCCACATAAGAAGAACGGAAAACCACCAAATAAATAACCTAATGACACAACTCAAAGCCCTTGAAAAACAAGAATAGTCTAAACCCAAAGCTGGTAGAAGACAGGAAATTATGAAAATCAGAGCAGAAATTAATGAAATAGAGAATAAAAAAAATACAGAAAATCAACAAAACCAAAAGCTGGTTTCTTGAAAAAATAAATAAGATTGACAAACCATTGGCCAATCTAACCAAAAGAAAGAGAATCAACCCAAATTACCAAAATAAGAGATGAAAAAGGTGATATTACCAGCGACAGTGCAGAAATACAGAGGATCATCAGAAACTATTTTGAAAAACTACACTCCAACAAAATGGAAAATCTGGAAGAAATTGACAATTTTCTAGATACATATAACCTTCCTAAAGTGAGTCAAGAAGATATAGAAAACTCAAATCAACCAATAACAATCAAAGAAATAGAAACAGCAATAAAGAGTTTACCATCAAACAAAAGCCCAGGGGCAGATGATTTTTCAAGAGAATTTTATAAAACATTTATAGAAGAGCTAATCCCAATACTCCTCAAACTATTCCGTGAAATAGAAAGAATGGGACCCTCCCAAACACATTCTATGAAGCCAACATCACATTAATACCAAAGCCAAATAAAGACAGCTCAAGAAAGGAAAACTATAGGCCTATATCATTGACGAACTTAGATGTAAAACTGCTAAACAAAATACTAGCAATGCGCATTCAAAACCACATCAAGAAAATTATACACCATGACCAAGTCAGGTTCATCCCAGGGATGCAAGGTTACTTAAACATATGAAAAACAATCCATGTCATTCACCACATAAACAGAATCAAAGACAAAAATCACATGATCATCTCATTTGACGCTGAAGAAGCATTTGACAAGATCCAACACCCATTCATGCTAAAAGCACTGCAGAGAATCGGAATAGAAGGAACATACCTCAAAATCATAGAGGCAATATACAATAGGCCTACAGTCAATATCATATTAAATGGAGAAAAACTGCAAGAGTTCCCACTAAAAACAGGAATAAGACATGGATGTCCATTATCACCTCTTCTGTTCAACAGTACTTGAGACTCAGACCAGAGCAATAAGGCAAGAGAAGGAAATCAAAGGGGTAAAAATAGGGAAAGAAGAACTAAAACTATCCCTTTTTGCAGATGACATAATACTATACTTAGAAGACCCAACAAAGTCAGCCAAAAAACTTATAGAATTGATCAACAAATTCAGCAAAGTGTCTGGATACAAAATAAGTCTTAAAAAATCAGAGCACACGCTTGTAATCCCAGCATTTGGGAGGCTGAAACTGGAGGATCCGGGTTCGCAGCCAGCCTCAGCTACCTAGTGAGGCACTCCGCAACTTAGTGAGACCCTGTCTCAAAATAAAGAATAAAATATAGGGCTGGAGGTATAGCTCAGAGGTAGAATGCCCCTGAGTTCAATCCCCAGCACCGCAAAAAAAAAAAAAAAAAAAAAAAAAAAAAAAAAAAAAAAAAAAAAAAAAAAAAAAAAAAAAAAAAAAAAAAAAAAAAAAATAGAAGCTTTCCTGTATGCCAACCATAAAACCATTGAAAGAGAAATCAAGTAAACAATTCCACTCACAATAGCACCCACAAAAATAAAATACTCAGGGATAAACCTAACCAAAGAGGTAAAAGACTTCTATAAGGAAAACTACAAAAAGTATCGATGAAAACCTTAGAAGATGGAAAAATCTACCATGCTCTTGCATAGGCAGAATAAATATCATCAAAATGGCCATCCTCCCCAAAATGATCTACAGATTCAATGCAATACCCATGAAATTACCAAGGTCACTCCTCACAGACAGAAAAATCAGTCCTTAAATTCATTTGGAACAACAAAAAGCCCAGGATAGCCAAAGTAGTTCTTAGCAAAAAGAACCATGCAGGAGGTATCACAATACCTGACTTCAAATTCTACTACAAAGCCACAGTAATAAAAGCAGCATGGTATTGGCAAAAAAACAGACACATAGACCAATGGAGCAGAATAGAAGACTCAGAAACAGACCCACGAGCTTACAGTCAATTGATTTTTGGCAAAGCAACCAAAAATATACACTGGAAAAAAGATAGCCTCTTTAACAAATGGTTTGGCAAAACTGGTTAACCATATGCAGGAAAATAAAAATAAACCCCACCTTCTCACCCTGCATAAGAGTCAACTCAAGGTGGAGCAAAGACCTGTAAGTCAGGCCAGAGACCTTGCAGCTACTTGAAGAGGGTATAGGCCCAACACTTCAACATATAGGCACAGGTAAAAACTTCTTCAACAAGACCCCAAAAGCACAAGCAACTCAAAGAAAGATCAAAACATGGAAATGCATTAAACTGAAGAGCTTCTGTGCAGCAAAGGAAACTATCATGAACCTCAACAGAGAGCCCACAGAGTGGGAGAAAATTTTTGCCAGCTACTCTTCTGATAGAGGACTAATATCTAGGATATACAAAGAACTCAATAAACTCACAGCTAAGAAAACAAATAACCCAATCAAAAAATGGACAAAGGATCTAAATAGACACTTCACAAAAGAAGAAATACAAATGGCCAATAAATGTATGAGGATATGCTCAACATTATTAGCAATCAGAGAGATGCAAATCAAAACTACCTTGAGATTTAACTTAACTCCAATCAGAATGGCAATCATCAAGAACACAAACAAAAACAAATGCTGGCGAGGGTGTGGAGAAGTGGGAATCCTAATACACTGTTGGGGGGATTGCAAATTAGTGCAACCACTTTGGAAAACAGTATGGAGGATCCTCAGACGAATGGGAATGAACCTATCATATGATCCAGCAATACCACTTCAGGGTATCTACCCAAAAGAACGGAAACCAAACTATCAGACCAATGCATGTATATCTGTTTATAGCTGCACAATTTACAATTGCCAAACTATGGAACCAGCCAAGATGTCCATCAACAGATGAATGGATTACAAAACTATGGGATATATACACAATGGAATTTTACTCAGCAATAAAGAAGAACAAAATCATGTTATTTGCAGGATGGAACTGGAAAACATTATGTTAAGTGAGATTAGTCAGTCACAAAAAGTTAAAAATCTTATGCTCTCCCTAATATGTGGAAGCTAGGGAGAAAATGGGACATAAGAGGAACTCCAGATGAAGAAGGAGAATCCTTAGGTGAGCAAAGAATTTGACTTAACAGAAGGTGATGGGGGGAGGGAGGCCACCCTAATGAGCATGATGTACTTTCATGATCACATCAAAGTCAATCACTAAACTGAACTTGAGAAGGAGGGAGGAGGCGGGAAGAGGGTGGGAATTGGGGAAGGATTAAATGAGAAATGTGTGCATGTATGCCTTTACCTTTACCAGCTTGTACCTAACAAAGATGTATGATTACAATGCACCAATTAAAAATAAATAAATAAATTTAAAAAATAGAATTGAGTGGCAAAAACTTCTGGGAAGATGGTGACTGAGGGAAGTTACACATCTCAGTCCCACTGACGCTCAAAACTGAATTGTTGTGAGGACAGCATCTTGACAAGAGAAAAAAGCAGCAAAAATTTGAACAAAGCATAGAAAAATTGAAAGGTCACAGAAACAAAGCCAGAAGACAGAACAGAGGACAGCAAAACACCCGGTGTGCCTCCCCTGGGGAACAGCTATGGCTGTGGGGTGGTGGTGGCGCCATCTAGCCTAACTGGGCCAGGACTGTCGGCACTGGGACCTCCAGAGAGCCCCAGCAAAGAAGCCAAAGCCTTCCCCAGAAAAATAGCAAAAAACTCAACAAAAAAATGTAAAATTGAAAAGCAACAGAATCAGAACTAAAAAAAAAAAAAAAAAAAAAGAGCAGAGGACTGTATAAGCTCTCCACGTCTCCCACCTGGGGAAGAGAGCCTGGTGGCGCTGGTGTCACCTTAGCTAGGCAGTATTGGAGCTGGTGGCTGCTGGCACTGCGGCTTCCAGAGACTTCCAGGAAGAAACTGTGGATTCTCCTAAGGCTGGTGACTACAGACCATCAGTGAAAGTTGTCGGAATATCGCTCCACACTTGACAGGGACCTGGCTGGGTCTGGACACCATGGCTACATTGAACCCATTGGTTCTGGCAGCCATCCAGAGCTGTGAGCAACACCAACCAGGACTGTAAGTTAACCAGCGGTTCCAGTGGGAAACAGTTGTGCCCAGACACAGGGACTTGAGTGGCAAGGAAATAGACTTTTGGGGGCCTGCAAATCACCTCTGCAGAGGTGAAGGTGGTGACTACTATCAGATATAGCAGAAACATGATTGAGTAGATATCCCCTAGAGGCAGTCAGCAGTTTGAGGAGCCCTGGTAGGGTCCCTAGGGATCACCATGGGACATCTTTTCCTGGTGTCTGAGAAAAATAGCTCAGTCTAGCAAGTTGCAGGCTCCAAAAGCAGTGAACTTGCTTGCACCTGACCATGTTTGGGAGTTTCAAGCACCAGCACAAGTACTGGAGGCCAGCAAGGGCCCCTGGGAGTGCAGCACTCCAGGACAGGGGTGATGTCCTTGGAGCTAAGGAAGAGAGCCACCCAACCCCCTGGCCTGGAACTGTGGAATCTCTACCTGCCAGACCTTGGGCCTAGGGCAGAGAGTGGCAACAGCACCATCTGGACCAGACTGTACCAAGAGGCCAGGGGTCCTGCCAGGGTATCACTTGTTCCCAGCCCCAAGCTGGGAATTCAATACTCTCTCTGCTAGCAGAATTTGTACCTGGCATGCATGTATGCTAATGACTGAAAGTACCTCATGTGACCTTAACAAGTAGATTTGGAGTGGTGTCCCACTCAAAGCTCAACGAGCCTGGCCATAAATTTGAAACTTAGCAATTGCTGCCTTTGTTGAGCCTGAGTCAACAGGTCACAGAGGCCAGAGGTCAGCACTCTGCAATATTACAGACTCACAATCAGCAAAGCAGCAGCAGTCTCTGGGGTGCATTAAGCACCAACCAGCAGGCTGTAGGCTCTGAATAGAACATCATAATCTTGGGCACTGTGGAGTTTGGGACAGGAGAACACAGTGGCCTGCAGCCAACCAGAGACTCCTGTTTGCTTGCACTAAGAACAATATCTAGTTAAAAAGGCACGCTTGTAATCCCAGCATTTGGGAGGCTGAGACTGGAGGATCCAGGGTTGCGGCCAGCCTCAGCTACCTAGTGAGGCACTCCACAACTTAGTGAGACCCTGTTTCAAAATAAACAATAAAAAAAAAATAGGGCTGGGGGTGTAGCTTGGAGGTAGAATGCCTCTGAGTTCAATTCCAAGCTCCCCAGCACCACAAAAGAAAAGAAAAAGAAAACCTAAACTGACCAATGGCAAGCAAAGAAATATTCTGCTACCAAAGACCCCAGGTCCAGATGGGTTTCCAGCTGAATTCTACAAAAGCTTTACAAAAGAACTATAGTCCTAATACTTCACAAATTATTCCATGAAATTGAAAGAGATGGAATTCTTCCAAACTCCTTCTATGAGGATAGTATCACATTAATACCAAAACCAAATAAATATATCTCAAAAAAGAAAATTACAGACCAATATCATTGGTGAACATAGATGCAAAAATTCTAAACAAAATACTAGCCATGCACATTCAAAATCATATCATGAAAATTGTACACCATGACCAAGTTGGTTTCATCCCAGGAAAGCAAGGCTGGTTCAGCATACACAAATCAATACATGTTATTCACCATGCAAATAGAGCTAAGAACAAAAATCACATGATTATATCAATAGATGCTGAAAAAGCATTTGACAAAATCCAACACCCATTCATGCTAAAAACATTACAGAAAATCAGAATAGAAGGAACATATCTCAATATCATTAAGGCAATATACAAGAAACCCAAAGCCAACATCATATTGAATGGGGAAAAACTGCATTAATTCCCTTTAAAATCAGGAACAAGACAAGGATGCCTACTATCACCACTCCTTTTCAATATAGTCCTTGAGACTCTTGCCAGAACAATAAAACAAGAGAAGGATATCAAAGGAATTCAAATAGGAAAAGAAGAATTAAAATTATCTTTATTTGCAGATGACATGATCCTATATCTAGAAGACCCAAAAAACTCAACCAAAAGACTACTAGAGCTGATTAATAAATTCAGCAAGGTAGCAAGATACAAAATCAACCTAAAAAAATCAGTAGCTTTTCTATATGCCAATCATTAATCTATGGAGAAAGAAATACAGAAAATAATTCCACTCAAAATAATCTCAAAACCAAAAAAATATCTAGGAATAAACCTAACCAAAGAAGTCAAAGACTTTTATAGTGAAAATTATAAAACACTAAAGAAAGAAGTTTTAGAAGATCTTGGAAGATGGAACCTCCCCTGCTCTTGGATAGGCAGAATAAATATCATCAAAATGGCCATTCTACCAAAAGTGATCTACAGAATCAATGCAATCCCTATCAAAATACCAATGTCATTTTTCTCAGACCCAGAAAAATCAGTCATAAATTTCATATGGAGAAACAAAAGACCTAGAATTGTGAAAGCAATTCTCAGCAATAAGAACCATGTAGAAGGTATCACGATTCCTGATTTCAAATTATACTATAGAGCTATAATAATTAAAACAGCATGATATTGGCACAAAGACAGGAACATAGACCAAGTTTCTGCACATCAAAGGAAATCATCAAGAATCTAAACAGAAAACCCATGAATGGGAGAAGATCTTTACCAGCTATCCTTCTGACAGAGGATTAATATCTAGAATATACAAAGAACTTAAAAAACTTTACACTAGAAAAATAAATAACCCAATCAAGAAATGGGCAACTGAATTGAATAGACACTTCATAAAAGAAGAGACACAAATGGCCAGTAGATATGTGAAAAAATGGTCAATATCATTAGCGATTAAGGAGATGCAAATAAAAACTACATTGAAATTTCATCTAACCTCAGTCAGAATGGCAATCATCGAAGTCAAATAACAATAAATGTTGGCGAGGGTGTGGGGAAATAGGAACTCTTCTACACTGTTGGTGGGATAGCAAACTAATTCAGCCACTATGGAGATCAGTGTGGAGATTCCGTAGAAAACTGGGAATGGATCCATCATATGATCCAGCTATATCACTCCTGGGTTTCTTTCCAAAGAGGTTGAAACCAAAGAACTACAGTAATACATGCATACCTATGTTCATAGCAGCACAATTCACAACAGCCAAATGATAGAATCAACCCAGATGTCCATCAACAGATGAATGGATCACAAAACTATGGAGAAAACACACAATGGAATTCTACTCAGCAATAATGAAGAATAAAATAATGTCATTTGCAAGAAAATGAAAGGACCTGGAGAATATTATGTTAAATGAGATTAGCCAGTCACAGAAAGTGAAGGGAAATATGCTTTCTTTAATATGTACAAGCTAGGGAGTAACTGGGATACCAGACAGACTCCAGATAACACAGAAGAAACCTCAGGGGAGCCAGGGAGGTGGTGTAATGGAAGGGGAGGGGGAAGACTGAGATTCATTAATGGAAATACTAACATCGACCATGTGTACATATGTGAAAATCCCAATATCGGTCTCAGTTCTCTGTATGGGAAGAGGGGAGACAGGGAGGCAGTGTGTGTGTGGGGGGAGGGGGCCCAAGTGCTGTGTGCTTGTATGTCAATGTCAACATGATTTACATTATGATGTGAGATGATAACACACCAATAAAAACACATTAAAAAAGAAAAAAAACTAAAAAAAAGTTGAGTAGTAATGAGATGAGTTTATTATAAAGTTGAAAAAAATCATGAATTAAAATAAGTTGATTATAATGTTTAAAAAATAAATACTTTGGGAGAAATCAGTAGAGGGTGGAGTATCATTGAGGCCTGGTACTGCACTGAAGACTTGGGGAGCAGCAGGGAGCAGTTAAGTGCTGACCTAATTTTAGGAGGGCTAATGCATGAAGCTCTCCAAGCAACAATGACAAATGCACTTCTAATCTTTCTCATATTAAATTTAGTATCAAGGAGGAGACACTTCTCACTCTTCAATTTCATAGGAATGTGATCAATATGGATATGAAAAAAGTTAAAGGAAACAGAATTTGATTTGCATTTAGTCCATTTGAGTGAAAGTTAAGATGTATTTATAAGGGTTTAGTGGATAAATTTCCAAGGGACCTTAAGTTGTGATTGAACCAATTCTAGCTTGTACTTTTCCTCCCTCTCTGTCCCCTTTCCTGGAAGTATAAGTTTGCTGAGAATGAGCAAAAGGAGGAAAGAGCTCAACCAGCCACATGTGTGGAGGATGCCTGCCTGGGGAGAGGAGGAGAGCCTGTTGGCAACACTGCAGTGTGACAGATTTCGCTCTGCTTGTAGACAGGAGAAGGAGCTATTCGATTGGCCATGAATGCTTTGTCAGCATGGAAATGGGGATCTCTAATCTTAGATGAGGGAGTTGGACACAGACAAGAACAATCTCTTTTAAAAAATGATAAACACAGCCAGGCGTGGTGGCGCACACTTGTAATCCCAGCATTTGGGAGGCTGAGACTGGAGGATCCGGGTTCGCGGGCCAGCCTCAGCTACCTAGTGAGACACTCTGCAACTTAGTGAGACCCTGTTTCAAAATTCGGAATAAAAAATAGGGCTGGGGGTATAGCACCCCTGAGTTCAACCCCCAGTACTGAAAAAAAAAAAAAGATAAACACAATGTTCACATGTAATAGACTCTGATTTCATACCCAGTTGTCCACACAGGACAGATTTTAATCCTATTCTTCCTCTAGTCCCTCTCCTTTTCCTATGAGTAAAAGTCCTTGGATTTAATTAGACAGTGGGAACTTTAGAAAGGCATTTATGGGCATCCCCACCTGGAAAAGTTTCTTGTCTTCTAAGATTGTCTTGCTCAATTTTAATAATTTTGGGATAACTGGGGCATGGTGGTGCATGCCTATAATCCCAATACTTGGGAAACTAAGACAGGAGGTTCAAAGCCAGCCTCAGCAACTTAGTGAGAACTTGTTTCAAAATGAAACTAAAAAGGACTGGGGATGTAGCTTAGAGGTAAAATGCACTTTGGTTCAATCCCTAGCACCAAAATAATTTTTAAAAATAATAATTTGGGGGTATAGTGAAGGAAAGAAGGGAGGAGAACAAACTGGAGGTTCCTCTGGCTTTGATAATGAAGGCATCTAAAGCTTTCCTATGCTGTGCAGCTGTCACATTTTGGTATTTTGGATTTATTTTTTATAAAAGTGATGCTTTCTTTGGAGTGGGCTTACACACATATTTTATTAAAATGTACTATACTTTTAGTAAATAATTTAAGAAGCACAGACCCTTGGTCTAGCTAAACATTAGAAAACAGTGCAATTAAAGGGATGTGTTTAATTGGAAAATTGACCCACTGCCTGATTAAGCATCATCATCCAGGCAGATGGGGCTGGCTGACATCAGTGAGTGTCTAGCAGCCTCAGGAGTGGGGGACAGAACTTGCTTGATTAAGATGTTTCCTGGGAAATGGAATTAAGCCTAATGATTTCCAATGGAAAGGACTGCTAATTGGGGAGGCAATGTTGCTTAATTGGGACACCTGCAGATAATTAAAAGCTCCCTCTTGATGGCCTTCCCCAGCTTATGAGTCTGGGAGGTTAAGACAATGTGAAGATGCAGGCATCCTCAATCCCTGTGCTGTCTCTCCCATGGCCCTCTGTCCAAGGCTACCCTTCCACGCCGCTTTTTCATTCCTTGGCCAATAGTGCTTAGAGTGAAGTCTTCCGTAGGCCCTCAGGAGTCTGGGTGTGTTTAGGTATCTGGAGCTAAGCTACTGCTGAGGAGTCAAGTGAGCTCCCCAGAAAGGAGAAAAAAAGCTGGGCGTGGTGACACATACTTGTAATCCCAGTACTTGGGAGGCTGAGACAGGAGGGTAACAGGTTCAAGGCCAGCCTTAGCAATTTAGCAAGACTCTTAGCAACTTGGTGAGGATCTATTTCAAAATTAAAAGATAAATAAGTACCACAAATAAATAAGTAAATACATACATACATACATACATACATACATACATACATATGTAATTTTTGTGTGTGGTTCTAGGGTTTGAACCCAGGGGCATTCTATCTCCAAACCATACCTCCAGTCCTATTTTATTTTATTACTTGGAAACATGGTCTCAATAGGCTGATGAGTCTCACTACTTGCTGAGAATGTCCTTTAACCTGTGATCCTCCTGTCTCAGCCTCCCAAGTACTAGGATTATAAGTGTGCACCACCATGCCTGGCTCAATAAGTAATTTTTTAAAAAAGGTCTAAGAGTATAGCTTGGAGCTAGTACATCCCTGGTTTCAATCCCCACTACAAAAGGGAAAAAAGAAGAAAGAGAAGGAGA
>PVLC010029253.1:0-20358 GCA_004027655.1 Graphiurus murinus
CACAAAGGGTTGGGGTGTAGTTCAAAGGTAGAACACCTCTGGATTCAATCCCCAGTATCAAAAAAGAAAAAAGAGAGAGAGAGAGAGAAACTAGAAGTTTCCATGTGACACTCTTTTTGTTGTTGTTGTTTTGTTTGTTTGTTTGTTTTCGGTACTGGAGATTGAACCCAGGGGCATTCTACCTCCAAGCTATACCCCTAGCCTATTTTTTAATTCTTTACTTTGAAACAGGGTCAAAAGCTGCGGAGGACCTCACTAAGTAGCTGAGGCTGGCCTCGAACCCGCAATTCTCCTGTCTTGGCCTCCCAAGTACTGGGATTACAAGCGTGCGCCACCATGCCTGGCTTCCATGTGACACTCTTGATGGCTTCTTCTCCTGTCCCTGTGATGTGGTAGCACATATGCACCATGGAGCACCAAGAAACCCCAATATCTCAGCCTCAGTCCCACAATGTGATATAAAACAGTTGTCATTTCTAATGAGACTTGTCACAGTTTAGGAATTTATATTCCTTAAACCAGCTATACGTCTCATCTATTCCTCCTCAAAGTTTAACATGTTATAATAGCAATATGTACAAATGGAATGTATATTTGCAAAATGTGCAAATATACAATGAAATTAAAGTGTGCGATTGATGAATATGTTGCAAATCTGAGCGAGTGCGTGTGTGTGTGTATGTATGTGTGTGTGTGTATGTATGTGTGTGTGTGTATGTATGTGTGTGTGTGTGCTACTAAGGGACTGAACCCAGGGGCTTTCTACCTCCCAGCTACACTCCCAGCCCGTTTCATTTTTTTGTTTGGAAACAGGGTCTTGCCAGGCTGTTGAGAGTCTCACTATGTTGCAGAGGCTGCTGTGAACCTGCCATCCTCCTGTCTCGGCCTCCCAAGTGCTGGGGTCAGAGGTGTGTGTCACCATGCTGGGCACGATGTTCCAAGTCTTTCATGACTCCCACAAGTGGAGGGAGAAAAGCAGAGCAGCTCAAGACCACTCTTGTTTAAGAGGCATAATTTGATACCTTTATTTTAATAGGGTATGTAAAATTTTTCTGAAAATATTTTTCATGAAATTATTGAAAAGATACTGTAAAGAAATGTGGTGGATGGAATATCGTCCTCCAAAAGACAGTCCACGTCCTAACCTCAGCACCTAGGAAAGTCACCATATTTTGGAAAAATAAAGTTTCTGCAAGAGTTCCTGAAATGAACAGATCATCCTGGGTCATCTGGGTGGGCACTGAATCAAGTGACAAATGTCCTTACACGAGAAAGGCAGAACCCAGGCATGGTGGCACATACCTGTAATCCCAGTACTTGGAAGGCCAAGGAGGATCACAGTTTCAAGGCCAGCCTCAGCTACTTAGACACTCCACAACTTAGTGAGACCTTGTTTAAAAAAAAAAATAGGACTAGTACTAGGGGTGTAGCTCAGAAGTAGAATGCCCCTGGGTTCAATACACACACACACACACACACACACACACACACACACACACACAGAGTTTGGAAAGCATGATCATCCAAAGTTACTTCAAAGTAGATGATTCAGTTGATGATTACTAAAAGGGAATTGTATGATGTAATTAATCCCTTAATGCAGTTTGAGAATTACAATCTGTCTATATCATACATTTCAAGAATCATTAAGAACAAAAGATCTAGGGGTCCCAACAGTTACTAACATGGAAATGTCTTCATATAACATGGAATAGTTATGATGATGCTTATAGAATAAAATAAAAGGCTAACTTAATCAGGGAATAAAGCTAGATGACAGATGTGTCCTCTCAATGGACCAGCTACATATCAGTGTCGGAGGGAAGAGACACACGAATGCTTTCGAGAGACCTCAGAATTCTGAAGACCGAGAGTAGGTACCTGCCAGAAACACCAGGCGTTGCCTTCTGCTCATTTTTACTTTGTAAGTATTTGCTCTTTGTTCCAGGCACACTTGTAATCTCAGTACTTGGGAGGCCGAGACAGGAGGATCGTAGGTTCAAGGCCAGCCTCAGCAACTTAGCGAGATCCTTTTCAAAATAAAAAAGGGCTGGGGGTATAGCTCAGAGGTAGAATGCCCCTGGGTTCAATCCCCAGCACCAAAAATGAAATTTTAAAAATATATATTTGCTCTTTGTAATTAATAATGCCTATAAATATTTTCTCTTGGTAAAAGAACCTTAAAAACTGTTTTAATCTTAAGGGTTTTTGTTTTAAATTAAGGCTGCAGTCTTCAATGTGGTCAGTGTATGGTTCCAGCGCATTCCCAGGTGTTCTTATTCAATTTCCAAATTTCCCACCTGGAGACATGCCACGAAGCCTTCTTAAATCTGGCGTAGTATTAGGCAACACTCGTAGGTTGCGTATGAGATACCAGGCCTTGACCTAAGCACTTCAGATACATTAACTAATTTACTACTCACAACAACTCTAATAGTAATATTGATGTAGTATAGAAGAAATAATTAGGCAGGAAGGAGACAAATGGGAAAGAAAAATACAGATATCACTTTAATATAAACACCTGGAACTGAAGCGCAACAGCCTCCATTCCACCTTTGGAAGTTCCTTAGGCCCTGCCCCCCACCTAAGAGCCAGGACAAAGGACACCAGAAATTTACAGCCAAGGGCAGACCCACCTTGAAACCTGAGAAAGAGGAAGGACTCAATTTGGACCACCTACTCAATTTGCACCCACCAATACCTGAAAAAGGAGGAGGTCCAGACCTCTTCTGTTCCCACCCCTCTTAAAAGCCTATAAAGGAAGGAATTAACCACGCCTCGCTCTCTTGGGACCTGGGAAGCACATCTGGACAGGAAGATGTCCGCTCACCTGTTTTTCTCCCCTTTCCCTTATTTTCCTAAATAAATTCCTACTTTTTGTTCCTAAATGGCACGTGTTAAAATTCTTTTTATCACAGATGCCAAGGACCCACGAGTGGGACCGGGTTATCCCACAACATATAATTTTTGGCACCCAACGTGGGGCACAAAAGGTCAGAGGCATCGATTTTGGTGAGTTTTGCTAAAATGTTGCTTTATACTCCCTCTTTAAATGCTCTTTTGTATTTGTATGTAGGTGCAAGTGTAGAACCCCTATTCTTCAGTTTCATGGACCGAAAGAACATAATCTCGGCCTGCCCTTCTGCCAGGGCCCCCCTTCTTGGGTGGCTGGGAGAACTTCCCAAGCCATGCAGATTCAAATGGCAAAAGGGTGGCAGCTGACACTGGTCCCTTTTTTTTTTTTTCCCCCCTCTTCTCCTTATCTCTCTATCTCTCTCTTTCTCTTTTTTTTTCCTGGCCAAAACGCGCTTCCCCTTAGAAAATGAGGGCTTATTCATATAAGCTCCAAAGACAGGGTCTAATCCCCTTTAGGAAATATACCCCGTTCCTGGGTCAGATGGAACAAAACTGGCTCGTCCGAGAAAACTCATATGAGGGTTCGGTCACCCAGCGTTTTGATCCCCCCACATTTGTGGGCTTTCTCGAGACACAGTAGGGGATAACCGACCTTGGGGTGACACTCAAGGGAGCTACCCCCAAACTAACAGCACATACTTCGACCCAAAACATTTAAGGGCCAATCTTTGACTCTCTACAGCAAGCTAGGCAGCCTTTCTTATGCAGTAAGTGTCTGATAGGGAGCAGTCTTAGAAATCTACCTTTTTCATCTGTTTTTTTTTTTTTTATCAGGGAAATAAGTTATTCTAATTCTAAGATAGATATAACCAGGCTTGGAAAAAAAGATGTGTGTCTCTTACACCCTGATAACTCTGCCTAATGGAAGGAGGAGTAACTTACATAGCTGCAGGGGACACTATACTATGCTTTGTGTTACAAAGCTACCACATATCTCACCCTGTTCAAAAGATAACAATGATTTTTTTTTAACATCTACCTAATTTTGTTCTTTCTAGGAACAGCCTTAAGTCCTTTTAAGATCTACAAAATTGTTTTACTATTTATCTTTTATAAAAAAGGCATGAGTGTGTGTATATTATAGAGTTGTAAGGGTTTTTTTAGTACCTAAGTTAGCTGAGGTCTCAGGGATATTCTTTTCATGAAAGATTTTTTGGAAGGACCCTGCGCAAGCGCAGAGGATACTGGAAGGGGCTCACCGGGGAGCACCCTAAATAAGAGATTTCTCTGAGGACCCCAAGGAGGCTTGGAGGTCCCGATAGGGGCTAAATAAAAGGCACCCTGACCCTGCAGATTGAAGACTCAAGGACGCTTGATTCCAAAACTGCAGGCGGAAATGCTGCATCTCCATGACAAAGGGATTACCTGGTCATTGGTAGAATGACAACGGGGACAGATGTAACTCTGATCCTGACTAGAGGATATCCACGATGTTTTGTTTTTCTTTCAGAAAAACACACGGAAACCCTTAAAGTGCACTAATTACAACATCATGGGTAATTCCATTTCTCTCCCTGAGGCTTCACCCCTTAGGTACATATTAATTGGAAATATTTTGAAGGAGTGGACTTAAGGAAAAAGGATAATTTCTTTTTTTATATATAACTCGTTGTTAGTATAAATTAACAGGAGAAAAAGTATGGTCTAAGACTGGGACTCTGGGCCGGGCATGGTGGCGCACGCTTGTAATCCCAGCATTCGGGAGGCTGAGACCGGAGGATCCAGGTTCGCAGCCAGCCTCAGCTACCTAGTGAGGCACTCCGAAACTTACTGAGACTCGGTTTCAAAATAAAGAATAAAAAAATAGGGCGGGGGGTATAGCTCAGAGGTAGAATGCTCCTGAGTTCAATCCCCAGTACCACAAAAAAATAAATAAATAAATAAATAAATAAGACTGGGACTCTGAACTTTAACACACATATCAGCTTGATTCATTCTGCAGGAAAAACAAGAAAAATGGAGTAATATTCCTTGTGCTAAAGGGTTCCTGCCCTTATATGTAAACCCCAAATTGCAGGAGTCTTGTAAAATTCTTTATGCAAGATAAACAAGATCAAAGGAGGCTTGTTCTATGGGTAAGAAGGATGGACAGACATCTAAACAATTGGGTTTTTCTCCCTGAGGAATGTAATATGGTGATAATTTCTCACATTGCCTACTGTATGGGCTTCCCTACTTGTGTACTTTATCATCTATTATTCATTGTATTTCATGATAAGCATCTGTGATAGGTTGTATTTTAATTTGGGAAACTATACATCTGACTGTTTAGTTATCTATGAAGATTCAATGCCTGGCAAGTTAAAACTATTAAGACATGTTGTTTGTATCCATACAAACATATCCACGTGGTACCAAAATTAAATTATAAAATTATAAAGAGCGCTCATTAAGTTAAAAAAAAATGGATCCAAATATCTTAGTTCACGTGACTTAAGTTTTTAACAAATAAACGTTTTTAAGTTTATTAAAAGCAAGAGATGTCATTAAAGTTAACAGATTTTTTCCAGGTTAAGCAATTAAGGTTACATGTCTGTTCCTATTTGATGTTCACAACAATGCTTGTTTTTAATTTTTAGGATCTTTTATTTGTTAAAATAGTGACTTAAAGTGCTGATGGGCTATTAAAATGGGTAAACTAGGTAAATATAAGTAAGTTTCCTTATAAATGGCTTATCTTTATAAGTAAGTTAAATGCTAACATCAATTGTTAAATGTAGTATTCTTGGTTTAACATCAACAAAAAGAAAATATATTTAAGTCTAGTAAACATGTTTTCTTTTATATAAGGAGCAGTTTAACATTACAGCCTTCTAGATGTTTAAACCTGAGTTACTGAGGGTCAGTTCTGATATATGATGCTATACATATGTAAGACTAAGAAAAAAAACAAATTTCTTAGGCTTTTTGAGAAACAAATATTAAAAATGTTAAGTGTTTTATCTAAGTGCTAAGTGTTTTTTTTCTTACCTAAAAGAAGTTATATAAAATTAAAATTTGTTATAGGGATTGTTTTAGTGTAAGGATTGTTTAAATATAAGGATTGTTCTAAATTGTTTAAACTTAGAGGTTTTTTTGTTGAGACATTAAAAGGTCTAATAGTAGCAGATTCATAAGTATGAGGAGGTATTATAATAAGAAAAAAATGCTTTCATCTGAAATGAGACTTTATATTGCTAAAATTTTATTCTAAATGGCTAACTTATAATTTCCTATGTTCTTTATATTTAAAACACTGGTTTTGTGCTCTTAACATTTACTAAGGACTAGCTTAAAAGGGTGGATCTTTGCAAGATATCTCTTATGTTTACTGTTTTAATTACCTAGCAAGCTGCTTCTTAGCAAATTGGGGTAAAAGTCTGTATTTTACACCCGTAAATGATTACTTCATAGCTCTAGCTAAATGAACAACTTTAATTTTGGGTTACTATATTTGACACTTTATATATCTGTAACCATAGATATGTATATCTATATGAGCTAACTATGCTGTGTATCTAGGTTCATCTAAATGTTTTCATAAGAGTTTATAAAGGTAAAAGTATATGGGTTTTATATGTACAAGCTAACTAATATAAGTAATCTTTCTATGCAATATGCATTGTGTTAATATCTTAAGTCACTAAAACTTCTGCCATCTATGTTTTAGTACCATTCAGAAATCCATCATTAAGACATGGTTTACATCTGTTTGCTTTAGATAAATGTTTTATTGATCATCTATCAGGTAATGAGCTTATTTCTGATTATTAATATTGTTCTCTAAACTTAAAAAAAATTTAGAGCTATTTGATTTTTATCAATGCTGTTAACCTTGTAATTATAGTTATTTTATTGAGCCACAAATTCTAAATTTCACTTCAGTGGTAAAGTTAAAGTTAAGGTTAAGTTGAAATTGTTAACTTTTATATATTTTATTAATTATTACTGGTTTCTTTATTAGTTAAATATATTTGTCTCCTAAGTATCTTCTAAAAATACAAAACTTAAGGAAATACCTTACCTAGCTAATGTCCTATAAACAAAAAGGTTTATAGTAATTTTTGAGGTTTATATTTGTGTATTTCTAAATCATATTATAATCATTTTCAAACAAAAAATAAAGGTAATAAAACACTGGACATTTTAACTCATGCCATTCTAGTTTAAAAACTGGGTAATTATATATGTAAAGTAAAATTTAAATGAGGATTTGTTCATGTCATCAAATATTATCAAAACTATTATATCCTTGTAATTGTTGTCTGTTAACATTACACATGTATTTTAGCAAAATAACCTAAATAGTGTTTTGATAACCATTTCCTAAAGAAAAAAACAGGCTATGATATTGACTCCTAATCGTTAATAAAACTGGTGAAACTGACCACCTGGGTGCTCAACAACTGGGTTTTATAAAACAATTAGGATGTAAAAGGGCTAAAAGGATAGCCAATATTTTGGCCCTTGCCCTCCAAGGTCAAATAGGACCCAGGGGAAGACCTCAACTAAGGCCCTGCAACTCCGGTGAGTCATCTGACCTCCCAAAACAGGGAGATCAAGAAGGCCCCAGAGACTAGGAGCCACCAGCATGATCTCTGCAAAAAGGAGGGTCATTGGACAGGAAATGTCCCCTATGCTTCAAGGAAAGCAGATGGTCAAGCAGACCATGACTCATCCTCGCAGATGAGAGGCAAAGCCTCACAGACAGGAGTAACCCTGAGGAGCCTTAACTGACCTTATCAGTAAAGTTTATAATTCAAGATTGCCCAATATTGGGCTAATTACTTAGCCTTGAGCACCCAGCAGGAAAGTATAACCAAAATAGGTGTCTACATTATAATTTATAATGATGCTTCTGCCTTTAGGCTCATAGGAAAAATATAAAGTGACATTGATGCCCAAAAGCTTCTGAGTATTTATAAAATGCTGTAAAGCTAAGCCTGTTTTGCTTAAAGTTTTACAGGTCCAGGACCACCAACATCATAAATTCCTATTTCTTTAAGGTTCTGGACAGTTTAAGAGTCCTGCTCAAAGTTAAAAAAAAAAAAAAAGCCTATTTAAACTCTTCTATGTACTGTAAACTAGAAATCTTACTAAACTAAAAACTTTAAAGATACTTAAGAGTTAATAAAGTATCCCATAGAATAAAAAAAAAGATACAATAACCTAAAATCTAAAGTGAGATGCTTGTTTTACAAAAGGCTCTATTAATATGTAAAAAGAAAAGACAAATAGTAGTGGTATATGATCTTTATAATATGCAAATTGTTACTAAATTAATAGTATCATAAAAACCAATAAGCTAAATTGTATGCTGTGGTTTATGCTTTGAGCCTTAAAATTGTTTCACAATGTCATACATAACCTAACAGGTTGACTACCTGGCTTCCAGTTTAAAATGTTAATATTTAGTCCAGGACATATCTCCTGGCCTTTACTGACATGTTTTCAGGATGGATAGAAGCTTATCCTACCCAAACGAAAAAGGTCCAGGAGGTCGTTAAAGCCCTACTAAAGAAAATTATTCCTAGATTTGGACTTCCCAGGTCACTTCAAAGTGACAGTGGACCTTCCTGTGTCTCAAAGATAGATCAACTCCTCCCAAAGTGGAAGGGTCCTTTCCAAGTTCTTCTTAGCACTCCTACAGCTGTTAAATTACAGGGACACAATTCCTGGATTCATGTCTCTAGGATTAAACCTGTTCCTCTTGAGAATTTACAGAATCAAAACTCAGATAAAACTAAGGACCAGCCTCAAGACGCTGACAAGGCCTGCGATCGTTACTCCTGCGAGCCTATAGAAGATCTAAGAGTATTATTCAAGAAAATCAAAAATACTGAATCAGGATAAGTTGGTTTATTTCTTTTTGTTTCTCTGCTTATTGTGATAACCACACTATGCCTATCTGGATTAATAGCCATCAACTTATTTGCCTCTTAATTTTTATATCATTTTACCAGGAAGAAACCAATACTTTCCTGGACTGGGCACAATATGCCAAAGATATTTGACATATTAACGTCAGCACAGGGGGGGACCTGTGCAGTTATTAAAATGGAATGTTGTGTTTATATTCCTGATAATTCAAAGAATGTGTCTTCGACATTACAAGACTTACATTCTCAAACTAATAGTATGTCTGATCCTGACCTAAGTTTCAATGACCTACTAACTTCCTAGTTTTCTGGAACATCTTGGTGGGAGAAAATCCTCATTTCCTTAGCCAGTATACTTTACATAGGAATATTTCTTTGCTGTTCCATTTACTTTTGTTGTGGGCTGATATCTCGCATGTGCTTGCCTTCTTTTCCAGGATATCAAAGGGCAATGATTCTACAAACAGCCAGCCCTGACCTTCCTATGTCTCCTATAGGTCAGTTAGGAAGAGACTTCTGATCCCTGGCTAGGCAGGGACAACAGCCCCTTATAAGCAGGAAGCAGCCATAGAAGTCAGACCTTCGGCCTTCAGCACCCCTTAAGATTAAGGGATCGAAGTCTCAGTGGGGGAAATGATGTAGTATAGAAGAAATAATTAGGCAGGAAGGAGACAAATGGGAAAGAAAAATACAGATATCACTTTAATATAAACACCTGGAACTGAAGCGCAACAGCCTCCATTCCACCTTTGGAAGTTCTTTAGGCCCTGCCCCCCACCTAAGAGCCAGGACAAAGGACACCGGAAATTTACAGCCAAGGGCAGACCCATCTTGAAACCTGAGAAAGAGGAAGGACTCAATTTGGACCACCTACTCAATTTGCACCCACCAATACCTGAAAAAGGAGGAGGTCCAGACCTCTTCTGTGCCCACCCCTCTTAAAAGCCTATAAAGGAAGGAGTTAACCACGCCTCGCTCTCTTGGGACCTGGGAAGCACATCTGGACAGGAAGATGTCCGCTCACCTGTTTTTCTCCCCTTTCCCTTATTTTCCTAAATAAATTCCTACTTTTTGTTCCTAAATGGCACGTGTTAAAATTCTTTTTATCACGGATGCCAAGGACCCACGAGTGGGACCGGGTTATCCCACAACAATATGACTAAACCCATTTCACAGATGAAGAAACTGAGGCACATGGAAGGTAAGTCACTTACCCACAATCCCACAACTAAGAAGGCAGGAACTGGGTGGGGTTTACTCCAGGACATCTGATTCTAGGGTTT
Organism: Graphiurus murinus; assembly: GCA_004027655.1. Taxonomy (NCBI): domain Eukaryota; kingdom Metazoa; phylum Chordata; class Mammalia; order Rodentia; family Gliridae; genus Graphiurus; species Graphiurus murinus. The sequence goes on from PVLC010029253.1 coordinate 10,061, forward strand.
CAATTCTTGCCGACTGTTCAACACTTCCATAAGCTAAAACTTCCTTATAGAACCTTGGGCCTCAGCGGAGGGAGCCAGACCTAGCAAGAGGCCTCATCTTTAGAATGTCCTGTCCTGAGCACACTGATGGGAACTTGCGTGGCTGTTGTTTTGGCACATGTAGGAGAGGCCTAATTCAAGAAAGTATGAGCCCCGCGTCTCCACTGGCCTCTGGGACTCCATTGTGTAGTTACTTTTCTATCCGCCCAAAGCCTTTGAGAATGGGTGCATTAAGATGGTGTTGTTTTAGCCAAAGGCATTCTATAGGCAGTGAGTCATTCTTATCAAAGACAAGTCCTATTGGCGTGAAGACTATTTTCCCAGCCCTACCCTCTGTGGACCTAACACAACTTTCCCACAGAATGTTTGATGATAGAAAGCTTCCCCAACTCGTAAAACTGGAAATGGCAGGGAGCTCTAGGGCGAGGGAGACATGAAAGAGGGATAGGAAGAGGTCAGTAAGGAGCCAGGCATGGTGCTGCACGCCTGTCATCCCAATACTTGGGAGACTGAGATAGAATCATAGGTTCAAGGCCAACCTCAGCAACTTAGCAAGACCTTGTTTCAAAATAAAAAGGTCAGTGGGTATATCTCAGAGGTAGAATGCTCCTCGGTTCAATTCCCAATACAAAAAAAAAGAAGGAAGGAGGGAAGGAAGGAAGGAAAGAAAGGAAAGGAAAAAGGCCTGGAATGCCATCCTCAGAATTGCTCCTTTACAGGCTTGGCAGGAGCCATACGGCAGAGAGGTCACTGGTTGCCCGGCCAGAAGGGCCCCAGGCCTCTGTTTCTTTAATGGCCTCCGCAGTGGCGTGGCGGGTGTCGCAGGGTCACCCGCCGTTCCCAGCCTCTCCAGAGATCTATTTCTGAAGAGGCGGACCCTTCCAGACCTGCAGCCTTTAGGCACTTTATTCATTCATTCCTCCAATTTGACTTTTTTAAAATTGACAGTCATTGTGATGAGCACCGGGAATAAAAAATACTGATAATAATAGGGCAAAATTCCTGACTTCAAACTACTTACGATCTAAAAATAACACAACACAAAACCTACAGCAGTCCCCTGTATCCTCCTGGGTGACGCCTGAAACAGCGGATAGGACCAAACCCCATATATGTTGTTTTTTCCTATGCATACATATTTGTGATAAAGTTCAGTTTATAAACTAAGCATAGTAAGATTAACAAAAATAACAACAATGAAATAGAAATTAAAACAATATGCTATAATCAAGTTATATGAATGTGATATCTATCTCTCTTTCAAAATACGGAAATTTTCCGTAATCTTTTTTTGGACTGCAGTTGACCGAGGTAGCTGAACCCCAGAAAGTGTAACCGTGGATACAGGAAGAGCACTGTGCAAACGCCCCGAATCCCAACCACACGCTGAGGTTGAGTCCCCTGGAGTGACTGCGATCCAAGGGTACCTTCCTCCCGAGGCAGAGACCGTGACTGGCTCCGGGTTCGAGGCGGAGGAGAGCGCGCTGGGCGGGCCTGGGGAGACCGGGCTTCTGGGACCGGGGAGCGCATATGGCGACATCCCAAGGCTACCCAGCTCCCAGGAGGCGCCAGCCAGTGATGGGCAGGAAGGAGGGAGGACGCGCAGGAGGGAGAGGTGGGCCAGAGGAGCCGGGCCAGAAATACGGGGGATTGTGAGCCTGAGCCTAGAGCCCTGGGATCCCAGAAGATCCGAACAGGGCGGCCGGTGACCGGAACTGGACAGAAAAACTGACCACCGAAGACGCAAAGAATTTCAAGAGGCAGAGACGGAGCCCGGCGGGGCCTGGGGTGCGCTAGTGGCGAGGTGGCGAGGTGGCGAGGTCTTCAGCGCCCCGAGGCCCAAGCTTGGGAGGTGTGGTCCTGGAACACGCTACGGGGAAGTTGGAGGACTCTGAGGTTGAGCCAGCAGGAGTCCTTTAGGTTTGGGGGGACCGTGAAGAGACTTTGGGACGCCTGGGGCACCAGTCCCTCCCTCCCTCCCTCCCTCCCTCTCTTTCCTTCACTTTCTCGCTAGGGGACGGAGCTCCCCACACGATGCGCTCCGCGTGCAGGTTTAAGGGCAACGGGGTCAACTGACCTGGGACTGAGACCTCGGAAGCCAGGAGCCAAATAAGCGAGCGCCCTCTCCTCCTGCCCTCAAGCTCTCCTAGCTCTTTTTAATTTTTTGTTTAGAAGCAGGGTCTCACTAAGTTGCTGAGGCTGGCCTCGAACCTATGATCCTCCTGTCTCAGCTTCCCAAGTACTGGGATTACAGGTGTGCTCCACACTTGGCTTCTTTCCTCTTTAATGGTTGACTACCTCAGGTATTTGCTATGAAAAGCTGACTAATACATCTGGGGAAGCTCTAGGACCCGGCCCAATGTAATATCCATGAGCCCCCACCCTAATCACCCAAGTTTGGGTGATACAGTTTTAAGAAGGGTGTGTCTGCTATACAAACAGCTTTTCACGCTAAGTCTGTGAACTCCTTGCAATGGACTGCTGGCCCTGAGCACTGCTCTGGGCCAGGCTGGGGCTAGTGCTCAGCGGCAGATGTTTGCCCAGCATGTAAGAAGCCTTAGGTTCCATCTCCAGCACCAACAAATCAACCAAAGAGCAACCACTGAGCACCAAAAGGAAAAAGGTATGGGCTGCACGAAACTAGTGCATACACTACAGAGATGAGTGTGGAGGTTTCTTGGAATATTGGGAATGGAACGACCATATGACCCAGCAAGAGCGCTCCTGGAGATCTTCCCAAAGGAATTGAAATCAGAATACTATAATAATAGTTGCATATCCATATTCATAGCAGCACAATTTTCCATAGCCAAATTATGAAACCAGCCTAGGTGTCCATCAACAGATGAATGGATCACAAAACTTTGGTATTTTATTCAGCCAATAAAGAACAAAATCACACTATTTGCAGGAAAATGGATGATATTGAGAATATTATACTAAGTGAAATTAGCCAGTCTCAAAAAACAAGTAGATGTATATGTTTTCTCTTATATGTGGAAGCTAGAGAGATATTTGGAAATAAGGGTAAAATGAAATAGAAGAGCAGAGGGAGACTGAAGATTAGGGAAGGGAGGAGGGGGATACAGTCATAAAGAATGTAACATTTAAAATAATGCTACAAATGTATACAAAATTACTAATTCCAATCTCAAAGACATACATGTATGAGTGGGAAAGGGAGGGCAGAGGGACCCAGAAGGAAGGGCACCAAGAGTTGTATGTAGGTATTTTTATGTCTCTCCATACACTGTCAAAACTAGAAGAAAAAAGGCAGGCATGGTGGCGCACACTTGTAATCCCAGTACTTGAGAGGCTGAGACTGGAGGATCCGGGTTCACAGCCAGCCTCAGCTATTAATGAGGCCCTCCTCAACTTAGTGAGACCCTGTTTGTTTCCAAATAAAGAATTTTTTAAAAAAATAGGGCTAGGGATGTAGCTCCAAGGTAGAATGCCCCTGGGTTCAATCCCTAGTACCACACACACACAAAAAAAAATAATAGAAAAAAAAATTTTTTTTGGTACTGAAGCCAGGGGCATTTTACCTCCAAACCACACCCCCAAGCATCACCCTTCTTTTTTAAAACAGTTTCACTAAGTTGCTGAGGCTGTCCTCGAGCCCTTGAACCTGAGCTCCTCCTGTTTCAGTCTCCTGAATCCTGGGACTACAGATGTGTGCCACATGTCTAGCTTAGAAATCTTTTTAAATAGGAAACAAGATATTGAAGTGAACATTGATCCCAAAAGCAAGATATATTATACAATAGACTATTAAATCATAAAGACTGATTTTTATCATTTCTAATTTGGAACTAATTAGTAATTGCTAATTTTTATGATCTCCATGCTCAATAATTAACCTGTTTAGAATGATTTTGTAATCACTGTTTGTAGAGAAAGTGTGACACAAACACTGTTTGCTGGAAGAAAGAGTGTTTTTTCCCTCTAAGCCTTACAATTGGATCTATATCCATGGGGTCCAAATCCACAGATTTCTGCCAGCCACACATGAAAATATTTTGAAAAAGAAAAAAGTGCATCTTGCCAGGGGTGGTGGTTCACACCTGTAATCCCAGAACCTGGGAGGCTGAGACAGGAGGATCACAGGTTCAAGGACAGCCTCAGCAACTTGGCAAGGCCCTGAGCAACTTAGTTAGACCTGGTTTCAAAAACAAAAAATAAACTGGGCGCCGTGGCACATGCTTGTAATCCCAGCATTTGGGAGGCTGAGACCGGAGGATCCGGGTCACGGTCAGCCTTAGCTACCTAGTGAGGCATTCCGCAACTTAGTGAGATATAAGAATAAAGAATAAAAATAAAGAATAAAAATAGGGCTGGGGATGTAGCTCGGAGGTAGAACGCCCCTGAGTTCAATCCCCAGTACTGAAAAAATAAAAATAAAAATAAAAAGGTCTGGGGTGTAGCTCAGAGGCAGAATGCCCCTGGGTTCCATCCAAGGAGCATCTGTACTGAGCATGTACAAACTTTCTGCTCATTATTTCCCAAACAATACAGTATAACAGTCAATATGGCACTTACACTGTAACAGGAATTATAAGTAATCTAGAGATTATTTAAAGTATACAGTAAACCAGGTGTGGTTTACTTGGGAGGCTGAGGCAAGAGGATTGCAGGTTTGAGGTCAACTTCAGCAATTTAGCAAGACCCTCAGCAATTCATTGAGATTTTGTTTCAAAATAAAAAAGGCTGAGAGTGTAGCTCAGAAGTACAATGCTTCTGGGTCCAATCCCCAATACCAAAAATAATATAAAAAAATAAAGATAAATAAACAGCAATATGGGTGTAGATTCTATGCAAATACCATGCCATTTTATAAAGAGACTTTGGCATCTGTGGATTTTATCTCTGCAGGGGTCCTGAGACCAATCCCCCAAGAGTATCCAGAGATCACTATACATCGGGCATGGTGCTGCATACCTGTAATCTCAATACGTGGGAGGCTGAAACAGGAGGATCACAGGTTCATGGTGAGCCTCAGGAATGTAGTGAGACTCTCAGCAACCTAACAAGACCCTGTTCCAAAACAAAACAAAACAAAACAAAAAGGGCTGGGAGCTTAGTTGAGCGGTAGAATGCCCCTGGATTCAATCCCAAATAACACACACACACAAACACACACACACACCCCACTGTGCCTGTGCCGGCGGCAACCTTGAGGTAGAGCCAAGAATACACAAGTCCTGCATCCATCCCTGAAGCTACATGGAGCCTCTTTTTCACATAAGCTACTTTGTTTTTTGGTTTGTGTTTTGTTTTATGATACTAGGGATTGAACCCAGGGGTATTCGACCTCTGAGCTATGCCCAGCCCTTTTGATGTCTTATTTTGAAACAGAGTCTTGCTAAGCTGCTGAGGCTGGCCTTGAACCTGCAATCCTCCAGTCTCAGCCTCCCAAGTACTAGGATTACAGGTGTGTGCCACAGTACCCAGCTTCACACAAACTACTTTGGTTCAAGTTTTCAATCATTTGCTATTAAAAAAAAAAAAATACTATTACAAAGCTACATGGTCAGATTGTAAGCCTCTCTTTGGAGAAATTGAGTAGGAAACTAGTAACAGTAAAAATAAATTAAAAATGAAACCAGGTGGGGTGGCACATGCCTGTAATCCTGGTATGTGGGAGGCTGAGACAGGAGAATCATAGGATCGTGGTTAACCTCAGCAATTTAGCAAGGCTCTCAATAACTTAGCAAGACTCTGTTACAAAACACAAAATAAAATAGGGCCGGGTAAGGTGTAGCTCAGAGGTAAAATGCCCCGGGTTCCATCCCCAGGACAACAGCAAGGCGGTGGGGCGGGGGCAGTCTGCATTTCACATCTGCAGTGGAGGATTCCAGGGTGTCGACAGCTGGACTACAGAGGTGAGCCAAGCGACCAATGGGCATAGAGGAGGAGGGCAGCCGCCATCTACACTGGCTCCCATTTCCAAGTGCATTTGAGAGTTTTGTAAACAGCTAATGGATAAAATGAGAAATGTCCTAGGCCTGGCCCACCCTCCTTTCTCCTCTGGGGATTATTGTCAAGTTAATCCAGTCACCCTAGAAACATCAGGCGGATACAGCCATCCTTGTGAAAGGAAGATCTTTGAGTTTTTGGAGAAACATCACTCAACACAACTAAGCCATGAAGAAGAAAAGCAGGCGATAATAAATGAGGAAATGCACCTGGCTCGGCCTGAGTGACAGCCATAAAATTAACCCCACTTAGGGTGTTTTATAAAAACATAAATCCGCAAGTTGTCAGGGTGATGCCCGGCATAAAAGTCACAACATATCCAGACACACAACATACTCTAGTAATTAAATTGACTATCTGTCACCAGGAAGGACTTTTATTCCCTCGGAGTAGGCACCCTCCAGGAGCCTGCCAGGAGGCCTCACACATGAGACAGGTGTTTTCCATGACTAGCTAAATGCCGGGTGCCAGCCATTTAATTGCAAAACTGTAATTCCAATAGTTAGAAAACAAACTTGTCTTCACTGTTCTTAAATCATGTAACCAGCCGGGCATGGTGGTTCACACCTGTTATCTCAGTGCTTGGGAGGCTGAGATAGGAGGATTGCAGGTTCCAGGCCAGCCTCAGCAAGGTAGCAAGCCTATCAGCAACTTAGTGAGACCCTGTTTCAAAATTTAAAAAATGAAATAGGGCTGGGGGGCTGGGGTGTGGCTCAGAGGTAAAATGCCCTTGGGTTCAATCCCTAATACCACAAAAATGATAATAAATAAATTAATTAAAAATAAATAAATCAGCTGGGCGTGGTGGCACATGCTCGTAATTCCAATACTTGGGAGGCTGAGACCGGAGGATCGGTGTTTGTGGCCAGCCTCAGCTAGTTAGTGAGGCTCTCCAGAACTTAGTGAGACCCTGTTTCAAAATAAAGAATAAAAAATAGGACTGGGGGTTTGGCTCGGAGGTAGAATGGCCCTGGGTTCAATCCCCAGTACCGCAATAAATAAATAAATACATAAATAAATAAATAAGTTGAGTTACTGGCTAGGCATAGTGGCACATGCATGTAATCCCTGTACTTGGGAGGCTGAGACAGGAGGATGGAAGGTTTGAGACCAGCCAGACATATAGTGAGCTCTAGTAAACTAGTGAGATCCTGTTTCAAAATCAAAGGGCCAAGGGTGTAGTTTGGAGGTAGAACACACCCTGGGTTCAATCCCCAGTACAATTAAATAAATAAATAAACAAAGCAACCACATACCTCTTTCCCATCCCTGGAATCTAAAATATACCAGTTATCATTATTCCATTATTTCTCCATAAATTCAAAGTTACCAAGATATACTATAATCAGGTGAAAATACTGGTGATATTTTATATCAGTTATTAGGTTTCTGCAAAATTATGTTTTATTTCTTTCCTAAGGTTTATGTCTATGCACAGCCAAAATTAAAGCCATTGCTTGAAGTTATACAGAGCCCTCTGAAGTGGCTTGAGTTTGGTTGTCACTGACTTTGTGGTGACACTAGTGAGGCTGGAGCCAGGCTTTCTGAATCTCTGTTCTGAGGGCTCCAGGGACACACTCCACTTCTGTGCCGTGCCAGGACTTTTCTTTCTGTATTTTTCTCACTCTCTCTCTTTTTTTTTTTTTGTACAGGGGATTGAACCCAGGGGCATTCTACATCCGAACTCTTCCACCTCCAGCCCTTTTTATTTCTTGTTTTGAAACAGGGTCTAGCTAGGCTGCTGAGAGTCTCACTACATTGCTGAGGCTGTCCTTGAACCTGTGGTCATCCTGGTCGGCCTCCCAAGCACTGGGATTACAAACATGCGCCACCATGCCCAGCTTTTTAAAAATTTATTTATTTATTTATTTATTTTTATTTTGCGGTACTAGGGATTGAACCCAGGGTCATTCTACGTCCAAGCTACACCCCCAGCCCTATTTTGAAACAGGGCCTCACTAAGTAGCTGAGGCTGGCCGCAAACCCAGATCCTCTTGTCTCAGCTTCCCAAGTACTAGGATTACAAGTGTGCGCCACCACGCCTGGCCTTTTATTTTATTTATTTATTTATTTATTTATTTATTTATTTATTTATTTATTTATTTATTTATTTATTTGCAGTACTGGGGATTGAACCTAGAGGCATTCTAACTCCAAGCTACACCCCCCAGCCCTATTTTTTATTCTTTATTTTGAAATAAGGTCTCATTAAGTTGAGCAGAACCTCACTAAGTAGCTGAGGCTGGCTGCGAATCCAGATCCTCAGCCTCCCAAGTACTGGGATTACAAGTATGCGACACCACGCCCAGCTATTATTCTTTATTTTTGGTGCTGGGATGGGATGCAGGCCTCATACACGCTAGGTACATGCTCTACCCCGAGCCACACCCTCACATCCCAGCTCATTTGACCTGAATAAATAAATACCCACTTGGTGACTTTGACCCAGTCTATGCCAGCATCACCAAGCATCCTTCCACAAGCCCGCGTCTCCTACTGATTTCTTCCTCCTGATCCCACCCTTCCTCCCTACCTGCCCGAGCGCTGCGGTGAGGAGGACCAGCGGCAACGTCTCCCATGAAGCGTCATTTCCGAGGATGCTATTTCCTTTTCTCACATTCCCAGTTAGCAGTTGTGATGAATCTCAAACTCACAAATTAAAAGCATGATGAGGATACATTGGCATGGATTCCTCCAAAAAAAAAAAAAAAAATCATGGCATATTTAATTTTGCTCTCCAACTTGTGAAAAACGGGTTACTTCTCTTCTGGTGAATTTTATCAGATTATTTTCCTACCACATGGCACTCAGCCCTGGCTATACATCAGCATCCCTGTGAGGTTGTTTAAACATACAGATGCCCAAGGCCCTACTGCCAGAAACCTTGCTAGGTAGCTGGCATTTGTACATCTAAAGGCGCCACAGGTAATTTTGATGGGCGGCCAGTGGTGGAACTGCTCTCCACAACATGTCTACAGCCGCTCTTCTGCGGGAACAGAGTGAGAGTGTAAAGATGAATTAATTCCTAAGTTTGCACGCAGCAATTCAATATTCACCCATATTTTATGTCATGACTCCAGTGCAGAGGGGCCTGGTAAGATATAAGAACAAGGATGATAACCTGGTTCCACTGCAGTCGTACACCCCAGGGTACACCAGCTCCGTGCCTGCGTTCCTCAGCTGTTGCTTGCTGTGACCGAGTCCTTTAGCCTGCTGGGCTACTGTGTTTGCTGAGTTCTTGGTGAAACTGATTTAAGCCCCACTCCATTCATAAGGGAACACAGAAGAGACCTCACTCATGTCTCTGGGATGCATCGGAAGAACAGGAGCAGGGACCCTGGTCTGCAGGTTACTCTCTTCTCTGGATTCCCCTTGGCTCTCTGGTTTTGCCTATGTGCACACCATCCATTTTCTGCACCACAGTACCCCATTGGGTAAAGATATGACACCCACCTTCCCCAAAACAACACTGTCATAAAACAGCCTGCTTGCCAACTTGGAGAGTAGATTTAGGTGACAGAGGTCGGTGATCCAGAGCACAGAGGAGCTAAAACTTCCAAGCTGACTATTTGGAATTTTTGTTCTCAAAGTCCCTCAGCCATTTGAACTGCAGGAACTATTCCATCTATGTCCCTCTGTGTAAACCCTGCCCATTGCTAGGTTACCTGCCTGGTCTCCAATCCAGTCTCCATCATCTGCCACCCCAGCCACCAATGCCTACTGCTTTTCCTGTACAAGGTAATGATGTTAGTTAATTTTCCCTTTCTGTAACAAAATACAGGAGATAATCAATTTAAAAAGAGGAAAGGTTCACCTTGGCTGACAGTTTGGAGGTTTCAGTCCGTGATGGGTTGGCCTGTTGCTTTAAGGCCTGTGGTCAGGCAGCACATCATGGCAGGAAGCTCATGGTGGAAGAAGCCTCTCCCCTCATGGCAGCTGGAAAGCAAAAAGAAAGAGAATAAGAGGCTTGAGTTCCACTGTCCTCTTCAAGGGCACACCCCAATGACCTCGCTACCTCCCACTAGGCCCCTCCTCCTAAAGACCCACCCCCTCCCAATGCACCACAGGCTGGGGACCAGGCCTTCGCAGGTACTCCAGATCCCCACTACAGCTCGTCCTCTGTCCAAAGTTGGCCTCACACCAGGTCTTTCCTTACAATTCCCCCAAAACCTATCAAGTTACTGGATTTCCCAGAAAGTGACTATTTTCTCTCTCAGAAAATTTATTGCTAGCCGGGCGTGGTGGCGCACGCTTGTAATCCCAGCATTTGGGAGGCTGAGACC
>PVLC010029254.1:0-20300 GCA_004027655.1 Graphiurus murinus
TTTTTTTTTTTTTTTTTGCGGAACTGGGGATTGAACTCAGGGGCATTCTACCTTCGAGTTATACCCCCAGCCCTATTTTTTTATTCTTTATTTTGAAACCGAGTCTCACTAAGTTGCGGAGTGCCTCACTAGGTAGCTGAGGCTGGCCGCGAACCCGGATCCTCCGGTCTCAGCCTCCCGAATGCTGGGATTACAAGCGTGCGCCACCACGCCCGGCTCCATTCTTTATTTTGAAACAGTGTCTCACTAAGTTGTGGAGGGCCTCACTATGTACCTGAGGCGGGCCGTGAACGTGCCATCCTCCTGTCTCAGCCTCCCAAGTACTGGGATCACAAGCATGAGCCACCACATCCAGCTTATTTTTTATTTTGAAACAGGATCTCACTAAGTTGCTGAGGCTGGCCTTGAACCTGTGATCCTCGTGTCTCAGCCTCCCAAGTACTGGGATTATAGGTGTGCACTACCACATCAGGCTCCAACGATTAGTTTTTGTCATTGCTAACATCTGACAAGGTTTTTATTGAAAAAGATTCTGAGCCAGGCATGGTGGATCACACCTGTAATCCCAATACTTGGGAAACTGAGACAGGACTGGATGTTAATGGTGGCCAACCTTAGCAATTTAGCAAGGCCCTCCACAACTCAGTGAAACTTTGTTTCAAAATGAAAAACTAAAATAGGGCTGGCAGTATAGCTCAGAGATACCATGCCCCTGGGTTCAAGCCCCAGTACCAAAAAAGAAAGATTCTGGTTGCCTATTTAACTATTCTAGCTAAATGAATTTTATATATAAATGTGCTAATATCAATATTATATACATTTTTTTTTTTTGAGGTACTGGGGATTGAACCCATGGTCTTGTGCATGCTAGGCAAGGACTCTACCACTCAGCTCCACCCGCAGTTCCATATATTTTATAAGTTTTTAATAACCCCAATCATCTTATTAAAATCCTAATAAAACATACAATGTCTAATCTTTTCTATCTTTAAAAGCCAAATGTTAGAAGCCAAGCATGGTGGCGCATGCCTGTGATACCAGTACTTGGGAGGCTGAATCAGGAAGATCACAGATTCAAGGACAGCCTCAGCAAGTAGTGAGACTCTTATCAGCCTAGCAAGACCTTGTTTCAAAATAAAAATAAAATAGGGCTGGAGAGTGTAAATCAGTGGTAGAGTGCTTACCAGCATGGACATGTCCCTGGGTTTGATCCCTAACACTAAAAATAGGGCTGGGGATATAGCTCTGTGGTAAAGTGCTCTGCCTAGCAATAAACAAGTCCCTGGGTTTAATCCCTGGCACCATAAAAAAATAAATAAATAAGTAAATCAAACATCAGACAAAACTTTGATGAATTTCTCATTTTAAAATAGCCAGTAATATTATAAGATATGCATTTACAATATGCAATCCATCAAACTAGAGTACCAAAATACATATGTGTATAATAGATTTTCCCCTAAAAAATAAAAATTTTCCCTAGCATATTCACAAATTTTAATTTTTCAAATTTAACAAACATGAATAAAAACTTCAGCCTTGAGAAGATTAAAACTAAAACAGGACTATCAATAGCTCCCTTTGGGGGGAGGGAATGGGGTGGAAATTGGGGAAGGGGTTAAATGAGAATTGTGTGCAAATATGTTGTTAACAACTAGTACTTAACAAAGATGTATGCTATATTGCACGAATTACTACAATAAAAAATTATAATTAAAAAAAAAAGAAAAAAAAATAGCTCCCTTTGTCATTGAGGGAGGTATTACAGAGGCAAAAAAAAAGCAAGATCCAATCACATAGTGACCACAAAACCTAGGACTTATACAACATTTGAACTTTTGTTTTTGTTTCCAAATATAGAAGAATGGCTTTCCAAGACACTGATGTAAATTACTAAAATGAAAGTATTTAGCCCAATATATCATCCGTCTACTTGAACTTCTATAGTCCAAAATAGTACTATATACAATAGGCCAATACCATTAAAGCACACCCATGAACACAGGTGTACCAGTGTTCCTAGGACATTGGTAAGAGGAATCTATGTATACAAATGAAATTATGGCCAATTAATGAGGTAAGCAAGTAATGAGAAAGTGATCTAAATTTCAGGATCAATACAACTTAAACATATGTATGAATTATATATGGCCAGGGGTTAAAGGAACCAATATTAAATCTGCTTTATTTACCATATCGATAAATGTTTTTGAAAAAATAGTCATTGGTTCTGGGTAGATGTTTTGAGCACTTATACTTTAGGTTGCAAACTAAAAGTCTGATGGATATGCTAAAATCACTGAGTGAAAAGATATTGTGAAGCAAGGCAGTCACATAGTCTAAAGTATGAATTCCATAGATAGCATGCTTTCACAATAAAGAGAAATCTGGGATACTATACCTTAACCAAGTAAACAAAACTTAGCAGTTTCACTAATGGAGAAATCAGACATCATGTATCTCCTGAAGTGATACAATGGAAATTCACAAGTTCACCTATGTAATATACTTACCTAAAGGGTTGAACCTGAATCATGAGGAAATAATCAGATAAATCTAGATTGGAGGTATTCTATAAAACAAGTAGTCTCTACTTTTCAAAAAAGTCAATGCTGGATTAGAAGTGACTCAAGTAATATGACACTCAAAATAAATGTTTTAACTTTAGTTGTAGATAAAAAAAGTAACCTATAATCCCAGTACTTGGGAGGTTGTGACAGGAGGATCACAGGTTGGAGGCCAGCTTCAGCAACTTAGCAAAGCTCTCAACAACCTACCTGAGAGTTGTTTCAAAACAAAAAATATAAAATTCTGGGGTATAGCTAGGAGGTAGAATGCTCTTAAATTCATTCCCCAGTACCCAAAAAAAAAAAAAAAAAAAAAAAAAAAAAAAAAAAAAAAAAGGTGCCTTTATAAAAGGGCATATTCATACCACTAGAAAAATGTCACCCATAATAGATTTTACTGCATCAATGCTAAATTTCTTGGGTATAAAAATAGTCTTGTAATTAAAAGAAAATATCTGTTCTTAAGACATGCTGAAATATTTAGTTGTAAGGTATCGTTTATGGGTGTATGTGGTACTGAGAATTGAACCCAGAGATGTGCTATCTCTGAGCTACACCCCCTAGCCCTTTTTCCTTTAAAACAAGGTCTCTCTAAATTAATGCACTCTGCCCTCAAACCTGTGATCCTCCTGTCTCAGCCTCCCAAGTACTGGGATTACAGAAATGCCCCACCATGCCCTGTTTAATTATAAGATATCTTTATATATGCATCTTGTTTTTAAACAATACAGGCCGAAAAAATGTATAGTTACATACTCATAACAATTGGTGAATACAGGTGAAAGGTAAATGAGTATTTATTATATCAGTCTTTCTGTAGGTTTAAAAATTTTCAAAAAATAAAGTTGAAATATAAAATCTCAGTGTATTGTGGGAAAAAAAAAAGTGGAAGAGACTGGAGCACGCCTGTAGTTCAGCTATTTGTGTGACTGAGACAAGAGGATTGCTTGAGTCCAGAAGTTCATAGCCAACCTGGGCAACAAATCAAGACCTCAACTCAACAAAAAGGGGAGGGGTGGCTGATGCAGTGGCTCACACCTATAATCCTAGCTACTTGGAAGGCTGCGGCAGAAGGACTGCAAATTGAAGCCCTGCCTGGCCAACTTAGGGAGACCTTGTCCCAAAATAAAAATAAAAAGGGTTGGGGATGCAGCTGAGTGGTAGAGCTCCTGGGTTAAATTCTCAGTATCCACAGCTACCCTCAAAAAAAAAAGAGAGAGAGAGATTTAAGAATTGTTAACACTAACTTCAAAAAACAAGCCAAGCATAAAAATACAAATTCTTAATACATACTCTTTTCTCTTCTTGGCTAATGAGAGCCTTATCTTCTTCTAATGTTTTATCTAGATCTCCATCAATAAGTTCAGTTTCAATATTTTGTTTTTCTTCATCTTTTTCTAGATCCTCAACTAAATCTTCATCTTCCATTAGATCCTCTAGACTATTTTCCCATGAAATGGTGGTTCGTTTTACATTTAATACTTTACTATCCAAGTTTTTGTCAACTAATACATCTTGAGAAGTTTTGTTGGATCCAAAAGATTTCTCTTGAGAAGAATTTAAAGAATCTGGAACATAAACCTGTTAAAATATCCAATGTGACTCTTAAAACAGGAAATGCAAGAACTGTTCATCAAAAATAATTACACGAAGTCAAGTGACAACATAAGTATTAAGCTAAGCAAACAAAGAATTAGCATCCTTAATCTGCTAAAGATTCTGCTTAGAAAAAGCTATTTATACATGAAAACTGCAATTATATCTATCTTCCTAAGTTCTTAGTATTATTCCTAGCAAAGGGCTTTTGAATTACCCAGCACTAAATAAAACAAATGAATGTGGCAGAACAGACAATTTATTCCAAATAAACTTGTTGACTTTTACTTATGTTTATGATTAACACTTATTACTATAAGTCATTTTAATCCTTTCAAGGGCAACCTTCAATCTTTTCCCATGTCTTCCTACCTGGTTAAACATTCACATTTTTATTTTTATTTATTTCCAGCCTTAGAATAATAAGTGCAAAACATCTCATTTATTCAAAAGAAAATTGTTAATATTTGAATAGTAAGGGGAGGCTCAATAAATTTTGCAGAAAATTGTATATATTTACCTTTTGTGCAATAGCTGAGAACTTCAATACATTGAGTGTTTCATCATATGCAAAACAACACTGGCTGATATTAACAATCATACATATTTTCCCTTTACCATTAAAAAAACTTTGAAAATAATGGGTGAGTTTACTTTCCCGAAAAGGCACATGCTGGTGAAACCTATGGAAAAAAATTTTTAGAAAATTACATTAAAACAAATCACATGAAAACAAGATGCTGCTAAATTTTACGAAGAAATAATCAGCTATCATGGATTTAAACTTTAAGGTAGTGATTAGTTCCACCTATAATAGTTCTTCTCCATTTTCCTTAAAATACTGCTGCTTGTTATAATACTAACAATAACCCACTAGGCAAAAAGTTTAAAAAAAAAAAATCACATTTATCTGAGTTGTGTTCCCTAATAAAGAGCAATTATATGTCACAAAACACCTTAACTAGATCTATCATTTACTCAGCCTAACATGTTAATTAAAGCAAAAATCTTTCACACCTAGAAGAATACACATTAGTTAAGAATAAAGTGTTTTTAGATATTAAGCCTGCATCATGAAAAACTTACTGTCTAAAGTATCTATTAGTATTTGTTTGTTATGGAAAATAAGTTTACTTGATGTTGCTAGCATCTAATGACACTTTTATAATTTCTAGCATTTTTTATCCAAGATCTATAAGTACTTCAATCATAATCTGTATAGTCATTACATAAGAAGATTAAAGAAAAGTACTTTTGATGGGTGTGGTGGCACACGCTTATAATCCCAGTACTTTGGAGGCTGAGACAGGAGGATCGCAGATTTGTAGCCAGCCTCAGCTACTTAGTGAGGCCTTTCACAACGTAGTGAGACCCTGTTTCAAAATAAAGAATAAAAAATAGGGCTGGGAATATAGCTAGGAGGTAGAATGCCCCTGGGTTCAATCCCCAGTACTGCAAAAAATTAAATTAAATAAATAAAATAGGCTGAAAGTGTAACTTAGGGGAGAATGCCTCTGGTTTCAATCTCCAGCACCACAAAAAAAAAAAAACCTTTCAAAAAACAACACAGTTGAACCGGGTGTGGTGGCGCACACTTGTAATCCCAGCATATGGGAGGCTGAGACTGGAGGATCAGGGTTCGCGGCCAACCTCAGCTACCTAGTGAGGCATTCTGCAACTTAGTGAGCCCCTGTTTCAAAATAAAGAATAAAAAATAGGACTTGGGGTATAGCTCAGAGGTAGAATGCCCCTGAGTTCAATCCCCAGTACCATGAAAAACAAAAAACAAAAAAACAACCACCACAATTGAGTTTAAAATTAATAGTTAATATTTTGTGTGTGTGTGTGTGTGTGTGTGTGTGTGTGTGTGTGTGGTGTAGTACTAGTAATTGAACCCAGAAGCATTCTACCACTGAGCTATACCCGTAGCCCTTTTTATTTAGAGGGTCTCACTAAATTACCCAGGCTAGCCTCAAACCAGCGATTCTCCTATCTTAGCCTCCCAAATACTGGCATTACAGGTAGGCATCATCACATCCAGCTTTAATATACACTCTTTTTTTTTTTTTTTTTGCGGTACTGGGGATTGAACTCAGGGGCATTCTACCTCCGAGCTATACTCCCATCCCTATTTTTTTTATTCTTTATTTTTTTGAAACCGAGTCTCACTAAGTTGCGGAGTGCCTCACTAGGTAGCTGAGGCTGGCCGCGAACCCGGATCCTCCAGTCTCAGCCTCCCAAATACTGGGATTACAAGCGTGCGCCACCACGCCCAGCTTAATATACACTCTTTCAAAGTAAGCAACACTTACTTTGACTTTTCACTGTTCTTCAAAACATTAATACACTTTCCCAGAGTCAATAAAGAAGTGTTGATGTTCCCAGCCTCTCTTAACCTTTCACCTTCATTTTGTGTCTTCATGCTTCGTTCTGAACCAGCAAGATCACATAAACACAATCTAAATCAACCAAAAAAAAAATTACTTTCAAATTCTTCAAAACAATTCAAAATAACTACAATTTAAATAATTTCAACTTACTCGCTGACTCGAGTAACACGAGATATTTCAGAGTCTTCAATCTGCAATATTCTAATGGTGAATATGCTATGACTAAAAGAAATAAACAAAGAACAAATATTATCTTTCCATTATTAATTTCTGCATTCTAAATAAGAGAGACAAGCATCTAAATAAACCTCTACACTCTAATGTTAGTTATAGTCTACCACGGCACTTTCCAACTGGCTGCCAAACCTGCCACCTCAGTATTCCAGTGATATCTGTATACCTGTTTAAAATCATTATCTTTTGCCTGTCCCCAAATCTCTTAACCCTTCTCCTCTTAACATTCCAATTTCCATTAATGAAATCCTTTATAAAAAAAGACTAAATTTTCTTACATAGATCATATTACTTAAAATAATTTTATGTAAATTTTACAGTTAATATTCCTTAGAAACACACACACACACACATTCATATACACCTAACACAAAACTTAATTTTCTACCTCTGAGCTGCACCCTCCCCCAGCCCTTTTTATTTTTTATTTTGAAATAGGGTCTCCCTAAGTTGCTGAGGGTCTCGCTACATTACTGAAGCTATCCTGAAATCTATGATCCTCCTATCTATGCCTCCAAAATACTGAAATTACAGATGTGTGCCACCACTCCTGGCTTACTGCCCAATTTAAAGATTACTCCATAGTGTTTACCCATTACCTTCTACTGGAAGCATTGTTCAGTTTTGTGAAGGCAACACTCTGGTGCTTTATTCCTAGTTTTAAAAGCCTATATGCTTCTTTGGAATCAGATACTTGAATCCACTGCAGATCTTTAAAAAATAAAAAGAACAAATATCAATTTATAAAAACACAAAATCTGTTCCAAAGTATAATCTCTTTGAAGGCATTTTCCCAGTGATATTTAAAGGAATCTTTCTTCTAACAACACATCCTAGTTGAAGTCAACTCAGCTATTCCTTATTCCATAAGACAAGAGTTTGGGGATTAAAATGATGTTATAATATTTGTTATACAAACACACAAAGTAAATGTCCTTCAACAGAGTGTAACAAAAGGAAAGTTAAAAATGGGCAAATTCCTTAGAATTTGACAGCCAGAAAAAAGGAAAAAAAAAAAAAAAAAAGATAGTACAAGTTAAATCTACAAAATCAGCCAGGCGTGGTGGCACACACTTCCAATCCCAGTACTTGGGAGGCTGAAACAGGAGAATTACAGGTTCATAGCCAGCCTCAGCTGCTTAGTGAGGCCCTCCACAACTTAGTGAGACCCTGCTTCAAAAATAAAGAATAAAAAATAGGGCTGGGAGTGTAGCTCGGAGGTAGAATGCCCCGAGATTCAATCCCTATTACCACAAATACACGAAAAAAAATCTACAAAATTATCTAGCTATGAGATATTACAGACTGCAGTTTACTACTGAATCATGAAATCAAAATTTTTGGTCACAACCAGCATTTTGTAAAAATGAAATACAACAGAGAAAATATCACAGTGCATACTCTATAGTAAGATGAAGTATTACTAATGAAACTTTTTGAGTTGTGATTATATATGCATATATATGTAAGTATAGGATCATGATGATATTAATATCTATTTTATAGTGTGAAAAAGTTAAAAAACATGACTATGGTTGAATAGTAATATTTTAGAGCTCCAAAATTTGAAAAGTGTTACAAAGTAGAATAAGTAAATATCAACTACCAGCTTTACCCATCACCAAGAATCAAAACACAGTATCAAACTAGACCTTTTCATATTCAATTATACTAAACACACCAAATCACATATCCAAAGCACACATTTCTCTTATTCTCTTGATGTAAATAATGAGCATAAAGCTGGGCATGGTGGTGCACACCCTGTTTCAAAATAAAGAATAAAAAATAGGGCTGGGGGTGTAGCTCAGAGGTAGAATTCCCCTGGGTTCAATCCCCAGTACCCCCCCCCAAAATAATAATAATAATGAGCTTAAGATTTTTTTTAATTTTCTATTTGCTTTCCTATAGCTATCACAAAACCTAGAAAGAATCTTTGTAGCAATAAAGCAATAATATTCATTAGCATACCTTTTATAAAAGAGTAGCCCTTTACATCTTGAGAAAGGCGCAGCATCTTTCTCTTTTGGAACTTAGACGATACAGGAACAAACAAATCATAAATACACTCATTGTAAATCTCAAAGAAAGAAACCCACACAGAAAATTTTATATTATTATCCATATTTAAGCTAGCTTGTTCACAATCTTTCATGGATTCTTCAAACTCTGGTATATTCAAAGAGTGAGTTAAGTTTCCTATAAAACAAGAGAAAGGGAAAAAAGAATAAGCACAAAATTAAGCAATTTGACTAAAAATTAGACTTAATTCAGATCATGATTCCTAGACTTGAAAAACCAAATATCCTTAGTCTTTTGCCAGCCAGGCATGGTGACCTATGCCTATAACCCCCATACTTGGGAGGCTGACAAAGGAAGATCACAAGTTTGAGGTCAGACTCAGCAATTTAAGGGGACTCATTCAAAATAAAAATTAAAATAGAAAATAAAGCCAGAAGTAGTGACACACACCTGTAATCCCGATACTTGGGAGGTTGAGACAGAAGGATCACAGGACTGCAGTCAGCCTCAGCAACTTACTGCAGCCCTCAGCAGCTTAATGAGACCCTATTTCCAAATAAAATAGGCTGGGGATGTAGCACAGAGGTAGAACGCCCCTGAGTTCAATTCCTAATACCACAAAAAAAAAAAAAAGTAAAAAAACCAAAAAATATTTTTTAAAAAAGCTGGGCATAGTGGCACCCACCTGTCATCCCAGTACTGGGGAGACTGAGACATGAGAATCACAGATTTGAGGCCAGCCTCAGCAACTTAGTGAGACCCTCAGCAACTTAGAGAGATTCTGTTTCAAAAGAATGTCTCAGGGTTCAATACCTAGTGCCACAAAAAAAAAAAAAAAAAAAAACATTTAAAAATAAATAAAAAATAAAAAGGGCTAGGGATGTAGCTCAGAGGTGGAATGCTTCTGTGTTCAGTCCTCAGTAGGAAGGAATGGAGGGAAGGAAAGGAAGGTAGGTTAAATGCAAAACATTAAAAAAAAACAAAAAAAAACAAAGGCATCTCTTGAATTGAATATTAAAGTGGTAGCCAGTAAAAGGGATATCTGTGAGAATCAACCTAATGAAACTTCAGTTACTGACAATTCATAGTTATGTATTACTTCCCAGGCATGACTGGCATTAAAAGTTAAAAGCTTTTCAAGCATATTCACACAAGCTACAATCAAAGGTAAGTGATGGAACCTTACCATAGAGAGTGTCACAACTGTCATGATGCACAGAAACCTGAAATGGAAAAATTCTTTAGGAAGAATTTAAAAATATTTCAATTAACCTAAAATAACCAAGACATTCATTCTTTAACCCAAGTAAGTTACCTACCAAATCACGTTTCATCCACTCAGTTCAGTGGCTTCTGTTTATTAGGTTTTGTCCCTAGTTAAATAATACAGTCTTAGAAGAAAATTTGGAAACTAAGGTATTAAGGAAAATATCATCATCGATAATCCCTGCCAGCCAGGGATAATTACCATTAATATTTAAATGTAATGTACTTTCCCTTCTATTCTTTTCCCCACACTTAAGCTATGTACTAAGGTTTTTCTTGTTAGAATTAAAAATTATTTATAAACATTTCACGGCTATGTAACCGAAGGGATGTAAAAGATTTAATTATCCCTTATTATTAAACATTTTAATAACTTACAAAAACTTATCAGTAGAAATAACAAAATTCTAACTATATCTTCTACATTCTAATTATTTGCATAGAATATGTAGCTAAAACTATATTGGTAGTTTTGAATTGGTAGATGAAAGAAATGAAGTTTTACGGTTCTTGTTCTTTTTTGTGTGATACTGGGGATTGAACCCAGGGGCATTCTATGAGGTACACCCCAGCCCGATTTTATTTCTTATTTGGAAACAGGGTCTCACTAGGCTGATGAGAGCCTCACTACTTGCTGAGGCTGTCCTCAAAACTGTGATCCTCCTATCTCATCCTCCCAAGTACTGGGATTACAAGCATGTGCCACCACGCCCGGCTTGGTTCTTGCTCTTAAGACAGTACTGCCAAATTGCTTTGTATAAACATTTTACAATCAATATGTGAAAATACATATTTCATTTTTAACATTTTAATAATTTCTTAGACAAAATATTTCATTTTAACTGGATAACTTTTAAAGGAAATATTTGTCATTATTAATAATTTTAATTTTCTCTATGAATTACCTATGCAATTATCCACAACCTCCATAAATTTTTAAAATATTATTTTACTTTCACAAAACATACTCATGGACCCTGAACTTTCAACCCCACTGAGCAAAACCTTTTTTCTTATTACCTTAAATTAAACCTTGGTTTCTAAATGCCCTTTTTAAAATTTTTGTGGAGGTAAGGATCAAAACAAGGACCTTGGGCACACTATACAAGCACTCTACAATAAGCTACATCCAGCCCAGTTTTTTGTGTGTGTGTATTTGTTTGGTTAGTTGGTTTTGAGCTAGGTTCTTGCTGTTTTCAGGCTGGTCCTAAATTCCCAGCTTAAGCAATCCTTCTGCCTTAGCCTCACGAGTAGCTGGGATATAGGCATGCACCATCCTAACTGGCTCCTTTCTTTTTTTGTTTTTGGTACTGGGGATTAAACCTAAAGGCTTTCTACCTCCAAGCTACACCCCTGGCCTGATTTTATTTCTTTATTTGGAAACAGGGTCTCACCAGGTCTCTGAAAGCCTCGATACCTTGCCAAAGCTAGCTTTGAAACTGCGATCCTCCTGTCTCAGTCTCCCAAGTACTGAGATTACAAGTGAATGCCACCACACACAGTTCAATGTTTTGTTTGTTTTGCAGTGCTAGGGATCAAATCCAGCACTCCTCTCAACACCTACATGCTAAGCAAGCATTCTACTGCTGAGATACATCCCTAGCCCTCTTCTCAGTGCTTTTTTTTTTGGTACTGGGAATTGAACCCAGGGGATCTACTGCCGAGTTATACCCTAGTCCTATTTTATTTTTATTTTTTGAAACAGGGTCTTGCTAGGTTAATGACAATCTTACTACTTGCTAAGGCTGTCCTCGAACCTGTGATCCTCCTGTCTCAGCCTCCCAAGTACTAGGAATACAGGTGTGCACCACCACACCTGGCTTCAATGTTTTAAAGAAGAAACTACTCATTAATGTTTGAAAATATTTATAAAAATTGTTAATAGTTTTTAAAAATCTTTTAATAGGACAAATTTCTAAAAATGTGACAAAAAACTCAGAAAGCACCAGGGGAACAGACAAGTATAACTTACAAAAGAGTTTTAAGTTTATTTGGTACCTTATATAAAATAACATTCCCCCTATGGCATATTATATATTTATTTTCCTATTAATTTCTTATCAGTCTCTGCTATGATTTGAAATGTCCCCACAAAACTACTATTGAAATTTAATCCCCACTCTGCGATATTAAGAGGTAAGATCTTTAAGAGGTGGGATCTTTACAGGCCCCATGACCTTTAGCCTCCCAGTCTTCAGAACTGTGGGCTGAGTAAACCTTTATTCCTTACAAATGACCCAGTCAGACAACTAATATAGTCTCCATGACAGCAATACCATTTATCCTCAACATTTGAAACATTGCTGGACAGTAGGTGCCGTAATGAATATGTATTAAGTAAATTAATACCAAAAAACACAATGGGCCAGTAGTGATGGTATATACCTCTAATCCCAGTACTTGGGAGGCTGAGACAGGAGGATTGGAGTCTCAGCAACTTAGCAAGACCATTTCCAAATAGAAACATAAAATAAGGCTGGGGGTATAATTCAGAGGTAGAATGCATGGGTTCAATCCCCAGCACCACACACACACACACACACACACACACACACACACACAAACTAAATTAAATTTAAAAAATAAATAAATATAAAAAACCATAATGGGGATAAAGGGACTGCAGACAATAACTTAGAAATTTACAACCCATATAATAATGTATTAAATTTTTTATGGTGTTGGTGATTATATACAGTCTCATACATACAACATACTGTATTATTCAGATACATATGCCTCCCCAGTCCCTGAGATTTTTTTAAATAAATTCTCACAACTCAGTAGGAAAAGTCTAATAATAGAAAAATGGACCAAAAATGTATCTGGCGATTCACAGAAAAAATTCTAAGATGTACTAATCACTTCGCTTATAATGTTTATAATTAAGGAAAGAGAAATTAAAAGCAAGTAAGAAGCCAGAAGGATCACAGGTTCGAAGCCAGTCTAGGCAACTTACTGAGGCCCTCTGCAATTTACTGAGACCCTGTTTCCAAATAAGAAATAAAATGGGGATGGGGGTATAGCTCAGAAGTAGAATGTTCCTGGGTTCAATCCTCAGTGTCACAAAAAAAAAAGAGCAAGTAAGATCATTTATATCTACCTAACCAAAAACTATTAAATATTCACTGTTGGCTTGACTGTAGGGAAATTAGCAGCAAATATATTTGCAATAGAATGTTTCCTCACTGAAGTACTGTTTAAAAGAGTGAATGATGGCCGGGCATGGTGGTGCTTCTTACTTGCTTTAAGATAATAAAAGATTTAAGACATACTAAATGAGAGGGCAAGTCATAGGAAAGTATAGTAAGATACCACTTTTTTTAGAAAACAAAACTAGACTCTATATTTAATATAAAAAAGAAAGGGGCTGGCAATGTAGCTTAGTGGTAGAGTGTTTGCTTAGCATGCACAAAGCCCTAAGTTTCATCTCTAGCAACACACACACACACACACACACACACACACACACACACACACACATACACACAGATATA
Organism: Graphiurus murinus; assembly: GCA_004027655.1. Taxonomy (NCBI): domain Eukaryota; kingdom Metazoa; phylum Chordata; class Mammalia; order Rodentia; family Gliridae; genus Graphiurus; species Graphiurus murinus. The sequence goes on from PVLC010029254.1 coordinate 13,573, forward strand.
TACAACCATATATATGACTGTATATATAGAGAGACACATAGAAAGCGCCATGTATGAATTTTATATAGATAAAAAAAATTTTAAAAGGACACATTACACTCTCTTAATGGTGGTTTTCTCTTTAGGAAGGCAATTATAAGACACTTTCACTTTTTATTTCTCACATTTTCCTTTTAAAGTTTGTGTGCATGCACTACTTTTGCAATTAAAAAACAATTTTTATAAATCATAAATTATGAGCCAGGCATGTTGCCGCATGCTTGTAATCTCAGTACTTGGGAGTCTGAGACAGGAGGATCGTGAGTTCAATGCCAGCCTCAGCAATTTAGTGAGGCTCTTAGTAACCTAGGGAGACCTTGTTTCCAAATAAGAAATAAAATCAGGTTGAGGGTTTAGCTTGGAGGTAGAATGCCTCTGGGTTCAATCCCCAGCCCCACCCCACCCCCCAAAAAAATCATTACAAAAAAAGAATAGTGCTGGTTCTAAAACAATCAAAGATGACTAGAATCACTTACATTCAAATTGCTTAAGCATTCTTTTTTTTGTGTGTGTAGTACTGGGGATGGAACCCAGGGACATTCTATCTCTGACCTACATCTCCAGCCTGATTTTATTCTTTTTTATTTTGAAATAGGGTCTCACTAAGTTGCAGAGGACCCCACTAAGTTGCTGAGGTTGACTGCAAACCTGCAATTCTCCTGTCTCAGTCTCCCAAGTACTGGGATTACAAGCATGCACCACCATGCCCGGCTTAAGCATTCTTACTTGTTCAACATAAAATATGTAGAAGAGATTCCTTCAAAGAATTAAATATTTTTTCAATATGAAATGCCTACTACCACCATAAAACAGATTATAATACAAACTGAAATACTCTACAGTTTATAAAGGGTCATGATTTACATATTTTACATACTAAAATGCTTCTAGCCAGGCGTGGTGGCGCATGCTTGTAATCCCAGCATTTGGGAGGCTGAGACCGGAGGATCTGGGTTCTTGGCCAACCTCAGCTACCTAGTGATGCACTCCGCAAATTAGTGAAACCCTGTTTTAAAATAAAGAATAAAAAATAGGGCTGGGGGTATAGCTCGGAGGTAGAATGCCCCTGGGTTCAATCCCCAGTACCACAAAAAAAAAAAAATAAAACAAAATGCTTCTATACCTCTTTAGTTTGTCGAAGTAATGCACTTTTGCTAGCACCTTCTTCTTTCTCTTGGTCTGGTGATAACCGTAAGTATTCTCTGGATCTATGTGGCTTGAGGTTCATCTTTGTATACAGTCTTTCCTGAAGACTATCAAATAATACATTCAAAGTTCGAGGCAGGATGCCAATATTTTCTTCTGTGCCTATAAAAGAATTTTTGTGTTACACACTCTCAAGAGTGAACTTTCTTGGACAAATAAAGTTCCTTTTATACTATCAATAAGCAAGAGTAAACAACTAAAACAAAAGTGAGAAAAGTTAAGAAATTAACTATGTTACCAACATTTTATTGATTAATATTCTGATGTAAAACCTGAGATTTTACATTCAGATCAGGCCTAAAATTTTATACTTGGATTAATATTAAAATTTGCAATCACTCATAATCACAAAGCAGAAAAGTAAAATGAAACAAAAAGTTTCTCATTGGTCATCTATACTTAATTCTCCATATCACAGCAACCCTTTTCTGAATTTTTATCATCTTTTCCCTCTATCATAGAGGTAAAGAAGTTTTATGTGATTAAATAAATCTGAAATAAAACCCATCAGCAATACACATTCAATATTACTATTAAAAATAGGAAGACTGGGGATGTAGCTCAGTGATAGAGTGCTTGCCTAGCATGCACAAAGCCCTGGGTTCAATCTTAAGTACTGAAAAATAATAAAAACAGTAGAACGAGTATGTACTAGGTGATAGAAACAACTACATGCAATTAAGACAATACTGCATGAATGTTATTAGCTCTTTCTCCTTTCTAGCCAAAATAAATAATATTTACCTTGAAATGTATATGTTTTTCCTGAATTGGTTAGCCCATAAGTAAAAATCAGCCGACTTTGTCCTTTCAAGAGATCTTTTACTGGCTGTATAATGCAACCCTGAAAGAATTCTTTCTGTGAAGTTTCTGGGCCAAAAACCTAAGAAAGAATTTTTAAGAAAGTCTTTTTAGAAAGTTCAAGTTACTATTCACAATGATTTCCACTCTCTCTCTCATGTTTAAAAATTTTTAGAGCCAGGTATGATGGCACACGCTTGTAATCCCTGTACTTGGGAGACTGAAACAGGAGGATCGCATGTTCAAGGCCAACCTCAGCTACTTAGTGAGGCCCTCCACAACTTAATGAAACCCTGTTTCAAAAATAAATTAAAAATAGGGCTGGGGGTATAGCTCAGAGGTAGAATACCCCTGGGTTCAGTCCCCAGTACCAAAAAAAAAAAAATTTAAAGAGTGGTTTCATAAGATTTATTCTCCAAATAGATATTATATCCCTATAACCAAAAATGTACTCAATAACTTAACTCCTAATAGCCAGTTTTCAAGATAGAAATCTGATCCACTCAGTCAATCATGTTTTCATCTTAGTTTTAGAAAGAACACTTCTGAGCTGGGCATGGTGGCACATGCTTGTAATCCCAGTACTTGGGAGGCTGAGACAGGAGGATCACAGGTTCACAGCCAGCCTCAGCTATTTAGTGAGGCCCTCTGCAACTTAGTGTGATCCTGTTTCAAAATAAAGAATAAAAATAGAGCTGGGAGTATAGTTCAGAGGTAGAATGTCCCTGAGTTCCATCCCCAGTACCACAAAAAAAAAAAAAAAAAAAAAAAAAAAAAAAAAAAAAAAAAAAACAACAACAACAACAAAAAGAACTTCTGTAACTTAAAAAAAAAATTAACATTATAATGACTTACTCATTTTCAGTTAGATACTTACAGATATTTGAGTCCTAACTCTTAAGAAGAAAATACCAGTACCAAAGATATAAATTCCATAAGAACAAAACATATAGGCCATTATATACAATTATATAGCAATTGACCCTAAGCCAAGTCTCTCTTTAAATAAAATTAAAAAAAAAAAAAAGAGGAGGGGGACTAGACATATAGCTCAGTAGTAAAGCACATGCTTGGCATGAGCAAGGCCCTGGGCTCAATCCCTAGCACCTCTCCCTGCCCCCCCCCCGCCCCCCAAAAAACCACCTTACCTTACAGAATACCTACCCTGGAAAAACTGAATTTCTGTGCCATCTGCCCAGAGCTTTTCTCACTTAACCGGCCAAGGATGCTTTGAGGATCTTTCAGCAGAACAGTTTGTGAATCCAGAACATGCACACAGCCCTAGAAGACATACCCACAATAAGTAAGAACAATAGCATTTGCCTGTTTAATGAAAGTAAATATCAAAATCCAATTAAATTCAACACAAACCTCAGAATCATGTTCTTTTTCTGACTGTGTGAATGGTCTTATTCGAAGACAAACCTGGAGATAATCTTTGGATTCCAAACTATTGACCTAAAGAACAAAACAGCCGTATTTTAAAAATAGAGAATATAGCTCTTCAGAGATCATCTTTAACATGGTTGCTTGTTACATAATAATCTCTGATTTTACAGAATTTCTAAGCAGTCATTATTCTGTTCTTAACCATTTTAGCCAGGCATGGTGCCGCACACTTGTAATCCCAGTACTTGGGTAGGCTGAGACAGGAGGATTGCAGGTTTGTGGCGAGCCTCAGCTACTTAGTGAGGCCATCTGCACCTGAGACCCTATTTCCAAATAAAAGAATAAAATAGTTGTAGGGGTATAGCTCAGAGGTAGAATGCCCCTGGGTTCCATCCTCAGTCCCACAAAAAAAAAAAAAAAGGAAAACGATTTTATATGTTGAAACTCGACAAGATGGGCATGGTGGCTCATGACTATTAATCCCAGTACTTGGGAGGCTGAGACAGAAGGATCACAGGTTTGAGGACAGCCTCAGCAACTTAGCAAGAGCCTATTTCAAAATAAAAAAATAAAATAGGGCTGGGGGTGTAGCTCCAAGGTAGAACATCCCTGGGTTCAATCCCTAGTACCAAAAAAAAAAAGACAAATCTGTGTGTGTGTGTGTGTGTGTGTGTGTGTGTGTGTGTGTGTTAGCACTACTGGGGATTGAACCCAGGGGCATTCAGTATTTTACCTCTGAGCTACATCCCCAGCCCTATTTTATTTTTTATTTTGAAACAGGGTCTCACCAAGTTGCCAAGATTAGCCAAGAACCAGTGATCCTCCGGTCTCAGCCTCAGAAACACTGGGACTACACATATGCACCACCACACCCAGATAAATCTGTTTTTTAAAAAACAAAATACACCACAAAAGATTCAATCTTTTCTGCCTCCTACATTTATATGTATAGCTTATAAACAGACTTTTCTCTATAAAAGTTTAATCCTTATATCTACAATTAACAAGGCTCTAAGTCATTGGAAAACAGAACTCTAGAAAAAAACCACAAGTTATCAGAATATTCTATTAACACAAATGTGGATCCATCATATGTTCAGAATTTTTTAATGTAACATTCTCTTTGCTTTCCTTAAGAAAGAAATGAGCTTAACTCATTTTTAGAATTATTAGAGCCGGGCGTGGTGGCGCATGCTTGTAATCCCAGCATTCGGGAGGCTGAGACCGGAGGATCCAGGTTCGCGGCCAGCCTCAGCTACCTAGTGAGGCACTCCGCAACTTAGTGAGACTCGGTTTCAAAATAAAGAATAAAAAATAGGGCTGGGGGTGTAGCTCGGAGGTAGAATGCCTCTGAGTTCAATTCCCAGTACCGCAAAAAAATAAATAAATAAATAAAAAATAAAAAAATAGAAATTATTAAAGCAATATCTTTAAAACAGATTGAAAGGCAACAAAACAATTACTTGGAATAGAAGGAAACTTTCTTAACCTGAAAAAGAGCATTTATAAAAAAAATCTATAGTCAATATCATACCTAATTGCGAAAGACTGAATCTTCAAGATGAGTAGCAAGAGAAATAATAAAACGAGGGATTTCTGCTTCACCACTTCTATTCAACACTACCAGAATAGTTCTAACCAGTGTAATCAGTCAAAAATATTTTTAAAAAATAATAAAGAAGTAAAACACATCCAATTGGAAAATAAGAAATAAAATTGTTAGCCATGAGCAGTGCCCATGCATGTAATCCCAGTACTTGGGAGGATGGGACAGGAGGATGCAGGCTCCAGGCCAACCTGAGTGACTTAGCAAGACCTTGTTTCAAAATAAAAAGTAAAAAGGGCTAGGAGTGTACCTTGGAGGTAGAATGCCCCTGAGTTCAATCCTTAGTACAAAAAGAAAGAAAGAAGAATGAAAGGAAGGAAGGAAGGAGAAAGAAGAATGAAAGAGAGAAAGAAGAAAGAGAGAAAGACTCATAGACAACATGAACATTTATCTACAAAATCTGGCAAATAAAAAGTTACTAGAGCCGGGGCGTGGTGGCGCACGCTTGTAATCCCAGCTTTCGGGAGGCTGAGACCGGAGGATCGGGGTTCGAAGCCAGCCTCAGCTACCTAGTGAGTCATTCCACAACTTAGCAAGACCCGGTTTCAAAATAAAGAATAAAAAATAGGGCTGGGGGTGTAGCTCGGAGGTAGAATGCCCCTGAGTTCAATCCCCAGTACCGCAAAAAAAAAAAAAAAAAAAAGTTACTAGAACTATTTATGAGCCTAACAATGTAACAAGATACAAATCAACTTGCAAAATTCATTTTTTTAATCTATACAAGGAATAGTTAGAATTTGATTTTTACTTTTTTTTTGGTACCGGGGATTGAACCCAGGGGTATTCTATCTCTAAGCTACAAGCCCCATTCTTTCATTCATCATTCAGAAACAAGGTCTTATTAGGTGCTGGGAGTCTCACTAAGTTGCTGAACCAGGTCTCAAAACTGTGATTCTCTTGTCTTAGCCTCCCAAGTGCTGGGATTACAGGAGTGCACCAACAGGGGCCTGGCAAGGATTTAATTTTTAAAAGCAACACCATTTGTTTATCCAGTGGCACACACCTGCAATCATAGCTACTTCAGAGGCTGAAGCAGGAGGATCACAAGTTCAAGGCCAGCATTGACAAACTTAGCAAGAATCCGGTCACAAAGGGCTAGTGATGGAGCTCAGTGATAGTGTCCCTAGATTCAATCCCTATACCTTCAAAAAAAGGCAACACTATAATAGCATCAGAAATTCCAAAATATTTAGGGATAAATTAGAAAAAGATGTGAAAGACCTATACACTGAAAATCACAAAACACTACTCTAAGAAATTAAAAGAGAATGAACTAAAAGAGATATACCTGTTTAGCTGACACAATATCGTTAAGATAGATCCTTCTAAAACTGATGTACAATCCCAGTGTACCCTTTTTCCCTCCCTAGCAAGTTTTTTTGAAGTTGACAGATTTGTTTTAAAAATAGTATAGAAATGTAAAATACATACAAAAGCCAAACAACTCTGAAAAAGAAGCAATTTGGAGGGCTAACACTACCTGATTTCTGTTAGGGGGGGTTTTGGTGGGTTAGCATAAGTAAGGCCATTTTGTAAAAGCAGCTAATGTTCTAGGTGGAAAAGTACCACCCCACCTGTAAATGACTAAGCCGGTGAACAAAGGACTAGCTGGGTCACAATGCCCCTCTTAAACTCCTGCCCAAGCCTGTATCCTAGAATCGTTTGTTTCAAATCTCTGAACCGCAAA